>CM066040.1:271421967-271623365 GCA_033557465.1 Ichthyophis bannanicus | reverse complement strand
GGTCTTACCCTTTAGCACTATCTTTAAATTCTTTACTGGAAACTATCCTCCCTGCATCTCTCCAATGCAGGCCTTAAAAACAAATTCACGTAAGGGTCCATTTGAGCGCTTATTGCAGGCAATCTCCTTAAACCTCTCAATGGACAACCTGTTTCCTCTCATTTTTCCTCTTATTGCGCAAGATTGTATGGAGAGGCCTAACTTTAACTAAGCCTCCCATTCGCCCGTCCTCACGGTAGCATGCGGACTTAAACTTGGTTCTTGGTCAGCTTATGAAGCCACCCTTTGAACCCTTAGCCACTACCTTCTTGAAATTTCTTTCTTGGAAGGGTATTTTCCTCATTGCAGTCAGCTCAGCTCGCCGTATCAGTGAACTGCAAGCCCTAGTGGCTAATCCCCCTTATACAAGGTTCATCATGATAAGGTGGTCCTTAGGACTAATCCCCATTTTATGCCTAAAGTGGTCTCCCCCTTTTCATCTTAATCAAGAGGTATATCTACCTGTCTTTTTTCCGGCTCCTCATGCATCCAGTGCAGAGAGGAACCTTCATACTCTGGATTGTAAAAGAGCTCTTGCCTTTTACCTCCACAGGACACAGCAACATCGAAAGTCTTCTCAGCTTTTTGTTGCTTTTGATCCTTCTCATTTAGGACTTCCAGTCTCTAAAAGAAAACTGTCCAAATGGATTTCTCAGTGTATCACTTTAGCTTACCAAAGTAAGAAAATTTCTCTGGAGGGCCATGTCACAGCTCACAATGTGAGAGCCATGGCCACCTCTATGGCTCATCTTCACTCTGTATCCATCGATCAGATCTGTCGAGCAGCCACCTGGGCCTCGGTTCATACCTTTATAGCCCATTACTGTTTGGACAAGGACTCCCGCCGGGATGCCTTGTTTGGTCAGGCTGTCCTCACACACCTGTTCCATTCTTAATCAACTCCTGCCCACCTTCCCTGTATGGATGCCTGAGATCCATAGGAAGATGAGGAACCCTTCTGGGTCTCATACCCTTGGGGGGGGGGGGGATCTCCCCGGCATCTTAGCTAGGGAGTCCCCATATGTGAGGACTCATTCCTACTTGTTCCTGGAGATAGCACAGTTACTTACCTGTAACAGGTGATCTCTGGGAACAGCATGAATTAGTCCTCACAACCCACCCACCTCCCCTAGGAGTTGTATCTCTCTCTCTCTCTTTCCTTTCCTCTCTCTATTGTCTCAGCTTTAAACTCGAACTGAGGAGAGTTGGTCAGGAAGGCGGAAGGCAGCGCGCATGCGCTGTGGGAGGCCCCAAAAGCTTTCCTTTCTGGGAAGCTGGGGAGCTTTCCCGCGCAGGCTCCGTCGGTTCCGACGTACCCATATGTGAGGACTAATTCCTGCTGTTCCCAGAGATCACCTGTTACAGGTCAGTAACTGTGCTTTCTCTGACTCCGTGTCCGGCCGGGCCCGGACTTTGTCAGAGGCCTCGACGTCTCGGGACTCCGGTCCCGAGCAGCGCCGGGGTTCCTCTGAGAGGGGGTCTCCCTCACGGGAGCACTGCAGGAAGAAGAAACCCGCGAGTGCGGCGTCGGTGGACGCACTTGGCTCCTCGAGGGCCAGGTCGTATAGCCCCGAACCCTGTCCCGGGTCTTCAGAGTCGGAGAAGAAGCCTGCTAAAACAACCTCGTGTGGAGACAGAGTCCCTGAGTCGCATGAGTGCTGTAGTCCTCGTGGACTCTCCTCCAGGTGAGCTGACGTCGGACCCGACGCCGTCGGGGCCCGAGTCGGGGGCTGCTGAGTCTCCTGAGCTCGGATTCAGCTTGACGGCCTTGGAGAGCAGCTTGGCTGCCTTCATGGAACAGCAGCGGGGCACTGATCGCCGGTCTCACCGGTGCATCTGCCCCGACCACCAGGAAAATCGACGTCCAAGTTGACCCCGGAGGCCGAGCTGATCCTCGAGTCCATGCGCTCTCGAGTCGATCCTCGGCCAAGGTCTCCCTCGTCCTCCCGTTTGGGACTGAGGTCGTCGACGCCGGTACCCTCGGGGTCGGGGCGGATGGCATCAGTGCCTGACTGACCGGAGCTGCTCGATTCCTCCTCCGAGGGGTCGGGCTGGGAAACGGAGGACGAGGAGTCCCCGGACACTTTTCGGATCCGGTGTGTCCCTTTGGACTCATCAGAGTCTGAGCCTCAGAGACGGTCCCCCCCGGAGGACACCCAGTTCTCGGACTTCATGCGGGACATGGCCAAGGCCTTGGCCTTTCCCGCGGACCCCGAGGAGGAGCCTCAAGCCGAGGAGCTTGAGGCTCTGCAGTATGACTCTCCTCCCAAGGAGGTCTTTACTGTTCCGGTTCCTCTGATGCTGGAACGGTTGCTGTTCTTCATGTGGGCGGCGCCGGCCTCGACGCCGGTTCTGAGCAAGCAGGTCGATTCCATCTATCGAGTCCGCAATAGACCCGGGTTCCAGAAGGCACAGCTACCGCACCATTCCATGGTTGTGGAATCGGCCATGCATCGGCTGAAGAGTCAGAAGATGCACTCCTTGGTGCCTCCCGCCCGGGAGGCTCGGAACCTGGATGCCCTCGGTAGAAAGTGCTTCCAGGGCTCTATGCTTGCTTGCCGTGTGCAGACCTACCAGCTGTACATGGGCATGTACCTTCAGGATCTCGCAAAGGAGATTGCCGGGTTCTCTGCTGGTCTCTCCGAGGAACCTTTGCAGAGGTTCACAGCCTTGTCAACTGCGATCCGAGAGTGGTCGAAGTTTGTCTCGAGCAGCTTATGATGGCTTCGAGGCTTCGGACCGAGTAACCGCGGCCGGCATTTGTGCACGCCGTCAGGCCTGGCTACAGTCATTGGACCTCGAGCCATGGGTGCAGGACAAGTTGGTCGATGTCCCCTGCGGAGGTGAAAACCTCTTTGGCAAGCCCATGGCTGAAAAGGCTGCAGAACTCAAGTCCGAAACTCTTACCAGGACAAGGCTGTCCAGGAAGACTTCTGCTCCTTCTAAAAAAGAAGAAGGGCTTGGGAAAAAAGTCCTTCTTACCGAGAACGTCATCTGCCTACAAAGCTTACCCACAGTACCAGGCCTCCACAGCTCCCCAGCAGGGTCAGCAGGCCAAGGGACAGGGACATGGGCCCCGTAGGCAGAAAACTCCCAAGCCACCAGCTCCGGCTCCTGCACAGCAGGGAGCGGGGTTTTGACTCCAGTGGCATAGCCTCTCCTCCTCAGCTGGCCCCTCTCAGCACAGGAGGCCGGTTGACCCTGTACACCCACAGGTGGTCAGCCGTAACAAGGGTTCTCCAGGACCAAGCAGGAAGTCAGTCCTCACATATGGGTGACATCGACGTCGATGGAGCCCCCATGCAGAGCATTTCCCCAGCTTTCTAAGAAAGCCTTTGGGAATACAGCCACGCATGCACGGTCCCCTTCCCGCCCAAAGGTGCCATCTTGCTCAGTCTTTCTTTTTTCCGTGGAGCTCAACGGACGTGAGTCTGTGTCACCCGGAAAAGTTTGATTTGTTTTCTGCGATTTTCGCTCTCTTTTTGTCCGGTTCGACGCCGGTTCCCCTTCCCGCCTGGGTTCGGTACACCGGTATCGACCCGATCTCTATTTTTCATTTTTTTGCCCTTCGTGGCACGCGTTCGCGCTCTTTTTCTTTTTCCCTGGAGGGCCGGTCTTTTCACCTCGCAGGGGCCCTTTTTTCCCCGATGGCTTCCAGTGGTTTTAAAAATGTGATCGTTGTAAGAAGCTCATGTCTCTTACCAACACACACGACTGCTGCCTGCATTGCCTCGGGCCAGACCATGATCCCAAGGTCTGTGTCCCGTGTGGAAAGATGTCCACTAAGGCACTTAGAAGCCGGCAGCATCAGAAGGAGAGAATTTTTTCGGACTCTGCCTCCGGTCGAGCCCGGACCTCGTCAGAGGCCTCGACGTCTCGGGAGTCGGACCCCGAGCTTTGTCGGGTTCCTCTGAAAGGGGGTCCCCCAGTCGGGAGCATAAGAGGAAGAGAAAGCTTGTGAGGGCGGCGGCGGAGGATGCCCCTGGTTCCTCGAGGGCCAGGTCTCGGGCCCCTGACCGACGCCCCGGGCCTTTGGAGTTGGAGAAACCAACTAAGGTGTCTTGTATAGAGCCAGAGTCTGTCGAGCACGTAAGTCCTGTTGTCCCCGAGGACTCTCCTCCCAGGGAGCCGACGTCGGGCCTGGCGCCGTCGGGTCCCGAGTCGGTGGCTGCTGAGTCTCCTGAGCTTGGACTCAGGCTGACAGCCTTGGCGTGCAGACTGTCTGCCTTCATGGATCAGCAGCGGGTGCTGATGGCCAGCCTGACTGGTGCTCCTGCCCCGACCACCGGGATGTCGACGTCTAAGTTGACCCCGGAGACCGAGTCTGTTCTCGAAGCCATGAAGGCCCGAGTCCGGACTCGGTCACGGTCTCCCTCGACCTCCTGTTCGGGACCGAGGGCGTCGACGCCGTTGGCCCCGTCGTCGGGGCGGGTGTTGCCGGAGCCCGCACGGTCAGAGCCCTTCGACTCTTTCTCGGATGAGTCTACGTGGGAGACGGAGGACGAGGAGTCCCCCGATACCTTTTGGACTCGGTATGTCCCTTCGGACTCACCGCAGTCCGAGCCCCGGAGTAGGTCCCCACCGGAGGACACCCGGTTCTCGGAGTTTGTCAGGGACATGGCCAAGGCTTTGAATGTTCCTGCGGATCCCGAGGAGGAGCCTCGAGCCGAAGAGCTCGATGCCCTACAGTACGACTCTCCCCCGAGGGAGGCCTTTACTGTGCCGGTTCCTCCGATGCTGGAACGGCTCCTCTTCCGAATGTGGGAGGCACCGGTCTCGGGGCCGGTTTTGAGCAAGAGGATCGATTCCATGTATCGAGTCCGAAAGAGCCCTGGGTTCCAGAAGGCTAAGCTGCCGCACCATTCTATGGTTGTGGAATCGGCCATGCATCGTCTGAAGAGCCAGAAGATGCACTCTGTGGTGTCCCCCGGTAGGGAGGCCCGAAGCATAGATGCCATCGGCAGAAAGTGCTTCCAGGGCTCGATGCTTGCTTGCCATGTCCAGTCCTACCAGCTGTACATGGGCATGTACTTGCGGGACCTGGCTAAGGAAATAGCCGGGTTCTCGGCTGGTCTCTCCGGGGAACCTTTGCCAGAGGTTCAAGTCCTTGTCTTCGTGGATCTGGGAATGCTCAAAATTAATCTCCCGGGTGGCGGGCCTACGATGGCTTCGAGGCTTCAGCCCGCGTAGCAGCGGCCGGCATCGGTGCTCGACGCCAGGCATGGCTACAGTCATCAGACCGCGAGCCATGGGTACAGGACAAGTTGGTTGATGTCCCATGCCGTGGTGAAAACCTCTTCGGCAAGCCCATGGCCGAAAAGGCCGCTGAACCCGAGACAGAGACACTGACAAGGACAAGGTTGTCAAGAAAAATGTCTGCCTCTTCTCATAAGAAGAAGGGCTCGGGAAAAAGACCTTTTACCCGAGGAAGGCATCTGCCTACAAACCTTTCCCTCATTATCAGGCCTCCCCAGCAGGGTCAGCAGGCCAAGGGGCAGGGACATGGGCCCCGTAGGCAAAAAAACCCAAGCCTCCAGCTCCTGCTCCTACTCAACAGGGAGGGGTTTTTTGACTCCCACTGCATAGCCTCTCCACCTCTGCTGGCCCATCTCAGCACAGGAGGTCGGTTGGCCCTGTTTGCCCACCAGTGGCCGCCCATCACAAGAGATGCTTGGGTACTGAGCATAGTCCAGAAGGGCTATCTGCTCCATTTCAATCAAGTACCCCCCTCCTACTTCCCAGGGGAGCCTCCAAGGCCTACTCTGCATCAGGAACTCCTTCTCCAGGAACTGCAAGGTCTTCTTCAAGACAGGGCGGTGGAGCCTGTACCTCCCCACCAGCTGGGGCAGGGCTTCTACTCCAGGTACTTTCTTGTGCCAAAGAGAACTGCAGGTCTCCGGCCCATTTTGGACTCGAGAAATCTCAACAAATTCTTGGAAAAGGAAAAGTTCAAGATGCTTACTCTTTGAACACTGCTGCCCTATCTCCAGCAGGGAGATTGGCTATGCTCCTTAGATCTGAAGGATGCATACACTCACATCCTCATTCATCCAGACCACAGAAAATACCTAAGGTTCGTGGTAGGAGGAAACCATTTTCAGTACCAAGTACTGCCCTGTGGCCTAACCTCCGCCCCACGGGTCTTCACAAAGTGCCTGGCGGTGGTGGCGGCCTACTTGAGAAACCAAGGTATCTTTGTATTCCCCTATCTGGACGACTGGCTCATCAGGGGTCAGACTCTCCAGGAGGCCAAGCAAGCCACCCTCCACACTGTCTCTCTCTTTCAATAACTAGGCTTTGTCATAAACTTCGCAAAGTCCACTTTGCTTCCTTCCCAGAACCTGGAGTTCATAGGGGCACCGTTAGACTCCCTGCATGCAAAAGCTTACTTGCCAGAAGACAGAGCGAGAAGGCTGATGGACTTGGCCAGCCGGTTTCTAGACAACCCACTGGTATCCGCCAGACTTTGTCTAAGGCTCCTGGGCTACATGGCTTCAACAGTGCATGTGACCCCCAATGTCTGTCTGCATATGAGGCCTGCACAGTGGTGTCTCAGGACTCAGTGGAAGCAGGCTAGAGGAAGCCTAAGAGACAAAGTAAGGGTGTCCAAACCCTTCCTGAACTCCCTGCAGTGGTGGCTGCACTCCCCCAACCTTCTACAGGGAATTCCTTTTCAGGTACCTGTTTCCACTGTGGTACTCACAACCGATGCCTCCTTACAGGGCTGGGGTGCACATTGTCTGGACAAGTGCACACAGGGCCTATGGATTTTTTGGACTTCCTTCCACTTTTCTTAAAACATGGAATACAGCTGATCTGGGCTTCCAAGATAGTATTTTTCAACAACAGCCAAGCCTGATGTACGTCTTTAACCTTTGCAACTGCTCCTTTTAGTTTTTTCTTAACTGTTTTCCTCATTTTATCATAGTCTCCCTTTCGAAAGTTAAAAGGTAGTACTGTGGATTTCTCCAGGACCAAGCAGGAAGTCAGTCCTCACATATGGGTGACGTCGGCGCCGACGGAGCCCTCGCGGAGCAATTTTCCCCAGCTTTCAAAGAAAGCCTTTGGGAATTGCAGCGCGCATGCGCGGTCCTCTTTCCGCCCAAGGGTGCCATCTTGCTCAGTCTTCTTTTTTCCGCGGAGCCCTACAGACGTTGCCTGTGAATCCCCGCAGAAAAGTTGATTTTTTTCTCTATTTTTCTTCGGTTCGACGCCGGTTCTTTTCCCGCCCGGACTCGCGACGCCAGTTGCGAGTCCGTTCCTTATTTTTCGTTTTTTTGTCCTTCGTGACAGATTTCGCGCCTTTTTCCTTTTTCCCTGGCAGCCCGGTCATTCGACCTCGCAGGGCCCTTTTTCCCCCGATGGCTGCCAGCGGCTTTAAAAAGTGTGATCTCTGTAAGAAACTCATGTCTCTTACAGACACTCATGACTTCTGCCTCCGCTGCCTCGGCCCAGATCATGACTCACTGATCTGTGTGCCATGCGGCAAAATGTCCTCAAAAGCATTGAGGAGTCGGCAGCATCAGCGGGAGTGTATCTTCTCTGACTCCGGCCGGGCTCGGACCTCGTCAGAGGCTTCGACGTCTCGGGACTCTGGTCCTGAGCATCGTCGAAGTTCCTCTGAGAGGGGGTCTCCTACCCGGGAACATCATCGGAAGAAGAAACCCGCGAGGGCGGGATCGGTGGACGCTCCTGGTTCCTCGAGGGCCAGGTCGCATAGCCCCGATTCCCGTCCCGGGTCCTCGGAGACGGAGAGGCCGTCAAAACATCCTCGACTCGAGGTGGACTTGCCCACTCACGTGAGTACTGTTGTCCTCGTTCACTCGCCTCCGAAGGACCCGACGTCGGGCCCGACGCCGTCGGAGCCCGAGTCGGGGGCTGCTGGGTCTCCTGAGCTCGGACTCAGGTTGACGGCCTTGGAGAGCAGTCTGACTGCCTTCTTGGACCAGCAGCGGGTATTGATCGCTGGCCTCGCCGGTGCTTCTGCCCTGACCGCCGGGACGTCGACCTCCAAATCGACCCCGGAGACCGAGCCGATCCTCGAGTCCATGAGGGCTCGAGTCGATCCTCGGTCGAGGTCTCCTTCGGCCTCCCGTTCGGGACCGAGGTCGTCGACGCCGACTCCCTCGGCGTCGGAGCGGATAGCATCGGTGCCCGCCCGACCGGAGCCGCTTGACTCCTCCTCCGAGGAGTCGGCCTGGGAATCTGAGGACGAAGAGTCACCTGGTTCCTTTCGGACTCGGTGTGTCCCTTCGGACTTCCCCGAGTCCGAACCTCGGAGACGGTCCCCCCCGGAGGATACCCGGTTCTCGGACTTCGTGAGGGATATGGCCAAGGCCTTGGCCTTCCCCGCGGATCCCGAGGAGGAGCCTCGAGTCGAAGAACTTGATGCCCTCCAATATGACTCTCCCCCGAAGGAGGCCTTTATTGTACCGGTTCCTCCGATGCTGGAACGACTTCTCTTCCGCATGTGGGAGAGCCCGGCGTCGTCGCCGGTATTAAGCAAGCGGGTCGATTCCATTTATCGAGTCCGCAAGAGCCCCGGCTTCCAGAAGGCACAACTACCGCACCATTCCATGGTGGTGGAATCGGCCATGCATAGACTTAAGAGTCAAAAAATGCACTCCTCGGTGCCCCCTGGTAGGGAAGCCCGAAGCCTGGATGCCCTCGGTAGGAAGTGCTTCCAGGGCTCTATGCTTGCTTGTCGAGTCCAGACATACCAGCTCTACATGGGCATGTATCTCCGAGACCTGGCTAAGGAAATAGCCGGGTTCTCTGCTGGTCTCTCCGATGAACCTTTGCAGAGGTTCCAATCCTTGTCTACTGGTATTCGGGAGTGCTCCAAGTTTATCTCTCGAGCAGCCTACGATGGTTTTGAGTCGTCAGCTCGAGTAGCTGCGGCCGGCATCGGTGGACGCTGCCAGGCTTGGCTTCAGACGTCCGACCTCGAGCCCTGGGTACAGGACAAGTTGGTCGATGTCCCCTGCCGAGGTGATAACCTCTTTGGCAAGCCCATGGATGAGAAGGCTGCACAAATCGAGACGGAGACTCTCACCAGGACTCGTCTCTCAAGGAAGACCTCTGCCCCTTCTCAAAAGAAGAAGGCCTCGGGGAAAAAGCCCTTTTACCCGAGGAAAGGTGCTGCCTATAAATACTACCCTCAATATCCGGCCTCAGCAGCTCCCCCACAGGGAAAGCAGGCCAAGGGACGGGGTAATGGGTCCCGTAGGCAGCAAGCCCCCAAGCCTGCACCACCGGCCCCTGCTCAGCAGGGTGGGGGTTTTTGACTTCCTCAGCATAGCCTCTCCCCCTCAGCTGGTTTCTCTCAGCACAGGAGGCCGGCTGGTCCACTTTGCCCAAAGGTGGTCCACCATCACCACAGATACCTGGGTACTTCACATAGTTCAAAAGGGTTATCTTCTTCACTTTCACCAGGTACCTCCCTCCTACTTTCCAGGGGAGCCTCCCAGACTACCTTTGCACAGGGACTTACTCCTTCAGGAGTTAGCAAGTCTTGTTCAGGAACAAGCCGTGGAACCGGTGCCCCACCACCTGAAGGGCCAAGGGTTTTACTCCAGGTACTTCCTGATTCCAAAAAGAACAGGAGGCCTCAGACCCATCCTGGACTTGCGAAACCTCAACAAGTTCCTTGCAAAGGAAAAGTTCAAGATGCTTACCCTTGGAATTCTGCTGCCCTACCTCCAGCAGGGAGACTGGCTATGCTCCTTGGATCTGAAAGATGCATATACTCATATCCTCATTCATCCGGACCACAGACAATATCTCAGATTTGTTGTGGGAGGAAATCATTACCAGTACAGGGTGCTGCCCTTTGGCCTATCGTCCGCATCCAGGTGTTCACCAAATGCCTCGCTGTGGTAGCGGCTTATCTGAGCCTTCAAGGTCTGTTTGTGTTCCCCTACCTGGACGACTGGCTCATCAGAGCCCAGTCTTCCCAAGAGGCCACTCAAGCCACTCAGCGCACTGTGGCTCTGCTCCAGCACTTGGGTTTTGTAATAAACTTCGCAAAGTCCACTTTGCTCCCCTCTCAAAATCTCGAGTTCATCGGCGCCCGGTTGGACACACTTCAGGCGCGGGCCTTCCTCCCTCTGGACAGGGCCAAGCGGCTCATGGATCTCGCCGGCCACTTTCACAGCAATGCGCTGGTCTCAGCCAGGCACTTTCTGCGACTGCTCGGCCATATGGCTTCCACGGTCCATGTGACCCCCAATGCCCGACTGAACATGCGTCCTGCTCAGTGGTGCCTTCGCCATCAATGGCATCAGGCCTCGGGGAGCCTAGCGGACTCCATACAGATCTCCGACCAGCTGGTCTCTTCTCTACAATGGTGGCTTCATCTGCCAAACCTAGTACTAGGAGTGACTTTTCAGCCCCCTACGCATTCTCAGGTCCTGATGACCGATGCTTCTCTCCTGGGTTGGGGAGCACATTGCCAGGGGACCTGTACTCAAGGCCTCTGGACTCCTTGGGAGTCTGCTCAACAGATAAACTTCCTGGAGCTCAGAGCCATCCGCCTAGCGCTCAAAGCATTCTCTCACCTGGTTTCTCACCAGTCGGTGATGATACAGACAGACAATCAGGTTGCAATGTTCTACGTGAACAAACAAGGCGGAACAGGCTCCTTCCTTCTCTGTCAGGAAGCACAAAAACTATGCTCTTGGGCTGTCCACCACGGCATCATCCTCAAGGTTGTCTATCTCCCAGGTCAAGAAAATTCCCTGGCCGACAAGCTCAGCAGGATCCTCCAACCACACGAGTGGAGGTTGGATCCGCTGGTGGTTCAGCGGATCTTTCTCAAGTGGGGCCTCCCCACCATGGATCTGTTTGCCAGTCCTCTGAACTGGCAGCTGCCCAGATTCTGCTCTCGTCAGCCGCATCCTCTCCGGGTAGCGGGGAATGCTTTTCTAATTCCATGGTCCACCGGCCTCTTGTATGCCTTTCCTCCCATGCCACTGGTGTCTCGGACGCTCTTCAAGGTTCTCAGAGACAAAGCCTCGATGATCCTAGTGGCTCCCCGGTGGCCGAGACAACCTTGGTTCCCGCTTCTGATGCAGCTAGCAGTAGACACTCCTCTTCCACTGGGATTTCAGCCCGACCTCCTGTCGCAGGATCAGGGGACTCTCCTACACCCCAATCTCCGGTCCCTTCATCTGATGGCCTGGCTGCTGAAAGGGTAGTCCTTGCTCCTCTGCAGCTACCTCCAGATGTGGAGGAGGTCGTCTTGGCCTCCAGGAGGCCCTCCACCCGAAAGGCCTACGCTCTCAAGTGGCGTCGGTTCTCCGTCTGGTGTACTCAGCAGTCTCAAGATCCTTTCTCCTGTTCAGCATCAGTGGTCTTGCAGTACTTGCTCTCTCTCTCCAACCTTGGACTTAAGTCCAACTGGGTAAAAGTCCACCTCAGTGCTCTTTCTGCGCATCACATGCTGGTGGATGGTAGACCTCTTTCCAGCCACCCTCTGGTGGCTCGGTTTCTCAGAGGCCTCCTTCTCCTTAAACCACCTTTGCGCCCGCCAGCCCCGGACTGGGATCTTAATGTGGTGTTGCAGCGGATTACCTGTCCGCCTTTTGAGCCTATGGCTACCTGTCCGCTACGTTTTCTTTCGTGGAAAACCTTGTTCTTGGTAGCCCTCACTTCGGTTAGACGCGTTAGTGAGCTGCAGGCCCTGGTTTCTGATCCTCCTTACACTAGGTTCTACAAGAACCGGGTAGTCCTACGGACTCACCCTAAATTTCTTCCCAAAGTGGTTTCCCCTTTTCACATCAACCAGGAGGTGGTACTTCCGACCTACTTTCCCAGGCCACACTCCAGCCGAGCTGAAATGGTCCTGCATACCCTGGACTGTAGAAGGGCGTTGACCTTCTACCTTGACCGTACGCGGGAGCACCGAAAGGCTGTTCAGCTCTTCGTGTCTTATGACCCCAACAAGTTGGGGCTCCCTGTCTCCAAGCGTACTCTGTCCGTTTGCGGACTGTATCGCTTGGGCTTACGAGGCTGCCGGCCTCGTGCTGGAAGATAGAGTCACAGCTCATCGTGTTCGGGCGAAGGCTACGTCGGTAGCTTACCTCCGCTCGGTTCCATTGGCAGACATCTGCCGGGCCGCTACTTGGTCTTCCAGCCAGACTTCTGCAGCCCATTACTGCCTGGAGAGGGAGTCCCGCAGGGACAGTGCTTTCGGACAGGCAGTCCTCCGTAACCTCTTCGAGGTATAGGCAACTCCTACCCTCCGTCCCGGATGTTTGGCTACCGGTTGGAGACATATTCAGAGAAGATTCCTTCCTTCTGTGCTACTTACCTCGAGGGAGCTCATTTTTGTGCTTAGGGTCTCCGGTAGCCTTTAGCTTGGGAGTCCCATATGTGAGGACTGACTTCCTGCTTGGTCCTGGAGAAAGCGTAGTTACTCACCTGTAACAGGTGCTTTCCAGGAGCAGCAGGAATCAGTCCTCACAACCCTCCCTCCTCCCCTTGGAGTTGCAGTTATATGCTTTCGTTTTTGCTAATTTTTGCTGTCTTTTAGCTATGTCATCTGACTGAGCAAGATGGCACCCTTGGGCGGGAAGAGGACCGCGCATGCGCGCTGCAATTCCCAAAGGCTTTCTTTGAAAGCTGGGGAAAATTGCTCCGCGAGGGCTCCGTCGGCGCCGACGTAACCCATATGTGAGGACTTATTCCTGCTGCTCCTGGAGAACACCTGTTACAGGTGAGTAACTACGCTTTCCTTACTATCCCTCCTCCACTAATTAAATCAAAGGCGATCATGCTATGATCACTAAGGTTGTTGGGGCCACTTGGCAGTAGTGATCATAGCATGATCGCCTTTGATTTAATTAGTGGAGGAGGGATAGTAAGGAAATCCACAGTACTACCTTTTAACTTTCGAAAGGGAGACTATGATAAATTGAGGAAAACAGCTAAGAAAAAACTAAAAGGAGCAGTTGCAAAGGTTAAAGACGTACATCAGGCTTGGCTGTTGTTGAAAAATACTATCTTGGAAGCCCAGACCAGCTGTATTCCACGCTTTAAGAAAAGTGGAAGGAAGTCCAAAAAACTGCCAGCATGGTTTAAAGGTGAGGTCAGAGAGGCTGTTGTTGCCAAAAAAGCATCTTTCAGGAAATGGAAAAAAGAGCCAAACGACGAAACCTGGAAACAGCACAAGCACTGGCAAGTCAAATGCAAGGCATTGATAAGGCAGGCAAAGGGAGAATTTGAGAAGAAGCTTGCTGCGGAAGCAAAAACGCGAAGTAAAGACCTTTTCAAGTACATTCGTAGCAAAAAATCTGTGAGAGAGTCAGTTGGTCCATTAGATGATAAAGGGGTTAAAGGAGCACTAAGAGGCGACAAGGCGATAGCAGAGAGACTGAATGAATTCTTTGCTTCAGTCTTTACTGAGGAAGATGTAGGGATGTTACCCATGACTGAAGTGGTATTTAAAGGTGCGGAAGAAATTAAGGAAATATCGATACATCGGGAAGATGTATTACAACTATTAGATTAACTGAAGAGTAGCAAATCACCTGGGCCGGATGGTATACATCCAAGGGTGTTGAAAGAACTGAAATACGAGATTGCAAACCTGCTATTAGTAATCTGTGAACTATCATTAAAATCATCTCTAATACCTGAAGATTGGAGGATCTCCAATGTAACACCAATTTTTAAAAAAGGTTCCAGGGGTGATCCGGGAAACTACAGACCGGTGAGCCTGACATCAGTACCGGGAAAAAAGGTAGAAACCATCATAAAGAATAAAATTACTCAGCATGTAGATAGTCATGACCTAATGGGAGACAGCCAACATGGCTTTAGACAAGGAAGATCTTGTCTTACTAATCTGTTATGTTTTTTTGAAGGAGTAAATAATCAGGTGGACAAAGGTGAGTCGGTTGATATTGTGTATCTGGACTTTCAGAAAGCCTTTGACAAGGTCCCTCATGAGAGACTTTTGGCAAAACTAAAGAGTCATGGGATAGGAGGCAGTGTACTATTGTGGATCAGGAACTGGTTAAAAGATAGAAAGCAGAGGGTAGGGCTAAATGGCCAATTTTCCCAATGGAGAAAGGTGAATAGTGGTGTACCCCAGGGATTTGTGCTGGGTCCGCTGCTTTTTGACATATTCATAAATGACCTGGAAAGTGGAATAACGAGTGAGGTTATCAAATTTGCAGATGACACAAAACTATTTAAAGTTGTTAAAACCCAAGAGGATTGTGGAAAATTGCAAGAGGATCTTGATAAATAGGAAGACTGGGCATCCAAATGGCAGATGAAATTTAATGTGGACAAGTGCAAGGTTATGCACCTAGGGAAGAACAACCCAAACTATGGTTACACGATGCAAGGTTCCACATTAGGAACCACCACCCAGGAAAAAGATTTAGGCGTCATTGTGGATAACATGTTAAAACCCTCGGCCCAGTGTGCAGCGGCGGCCAAGAGAGCAAATAGAATGCTAGGTATGATAAGGAAAGGAATGGAAAATAAAACAAAAGATATTATAATGCCTCTATATCGTTCCATGGTGAGACCGCACCTTGAATATTGTGTGCAATTCTGATCGCCGTATCTTAAAAAGGATATAGCTATTTTAGAAAAGGTTCAGAGAAGAGCCACGAAAATGGTAAAGGGGATGGAAGGATACTCCTATGAAGAAAGGCTAAAAAGGTTAGGGCTCTTTAACCTGGAAAAGAGACGGCTGAGGGGAGATATGATAGAAGTCTATAAATTAATGAACGGAGTGGAACGGGTAAACGTAGATCGATTGTTTACCTTATCAGAATATAGAAAGACTAGGGGACATGCAATGAAGCTACAGGGTAAACTATTTAAGACTAATAAAATAAAATATTTTTTCACTCAACGTGTAATCAAACTCTGGAATTTGTTACCAGAGGATGTAATAAAGGCTGTTAATGTCGCTGGGTTTAAAAAAGGTTTGGACAAGTTCCTGGAGGAAAGGTCCATAAACCATTATTAAGAAGGGACCCAGGATATCAATGCTTGAACCAATACAAGTATTGTGGAACCTGTGTCCCTTTGGGAAACTGCTAGGTACATATGACCTAGATTGGCCACTGTTGGAAACAGAATACTGGGCTTGGTGGACCTTGGTCTGACCCAGTATGGCATATCTTATGTTCTTATATGTTATTATGTTCTCCTTGGGAGGCCACACAACAAATCAATCTCCTGGAACTCAGGGCAATACGCTTAGCCCTCAAGGCCTTCTCTCACACCCTGGCCCACCAATCTGTCTCGGTGCAGACAGACAACCAGGTGGCGATATTCTATGTGAACAAACAAGGGGGCACGGGGTCCAGGCTCCTGTGTCAGGAGGCGCAGGCCCTATGCTCTTTTGCACTTCAACACAATATGCTACTCAGGGCAGTCTATCTTCCTGGCCAGGAAAATTTCCTGGCAGACAGATTGAGCAGGGTTCTACAGCCTCACGAATGGCGACTGCACCCTTTGGTGGTTCAGAACATTTTCCTGAAGTGGGGACTTCCATCCATTGACCTCTTTGCCAGTCCCCTGAACCGACAGCTGCCTCAGTTCTGCTCTAGGCAACCGCATCCCACGAGATTCGCAGCGGATGCCTTCCTGATATCATGGTCCAAGGGCCTCCTGTATGCGTTTCCTCCCACGCCCCTGGTGGCCCAAACCTTGTTCAAGATTCTAAGGGACAGGGCCTCGGTCATATTGGTAGCACCCAGATGGCTGAGGCAGCTCTGTTTCCCACTTCTGTTACAGCTGGCGGTGGACAACCCACTCCCTCTGGGGTTGCAACCCGATCTTCTTTCTCAGGATCAGGGTACCCTTCTGCACCCCAATCTCAAAACTCTCAATTTGATGGCCTGGAGGCTGCAATGGTAGTGCTGGCTCCCTGGGGCCTGCCTCAGGAAGTTGAGGAGGTGGTCTTGGCCTCTAGGAAGCAATCCACCAGAAAGACCTATGCCCTGGAGTGGAAGCGGTTCTCCTTGTGGTGTGATAAACGCCTGGAGAACCCTTTCTCCTGTCCTATGCCAGTGGTGCTTCAGTACCTGCTACACTTGTCTAATCAGGGTCTTAAGCCAATTCTGTTCGGGTGCACCTTTCTGCTCTAGCAGCCCACCACTCACAGGTGGAAGGGCACTCTTTATCATTTCACCCCTTGGTGTCCAGGTTCCTCAGAGGATTGCTCTTGCTAAAGCCTCCTCTCCATCCACCAGCCCCTGAGTGGGAGTTGAATGTGGTCTTCCAGCAGCTTACTCGCCCTCCCTTTGAGCCGATGGCAACGTGTCCTCTCCGCTTCCTTTCTTGGAAGGCTCTTTTCCTAGTGACACTGACCTCGGCCAGACGAGTGAGTGAACTTCAAGCCCTGGTCTGTGGCAGGCCATACACTCGTTTCTATAGGAACAGGGTAGTCCTTAGGACTCATCCTAAGTTTCTCCCGAAGGTAGTCTCCTCTTTCCACCTCAATCAGGAGGTGGTTCTTCCAACATTCGCTAGGCCCCATGCCGGCCGGGCTGAGGAAATGCTGCATACCCTGGACTGTAGAAGGGCCTTGTCTTTCTACCTTGAGCATACTAAGGGTCATAGAAGGGCTACTCAGCTCTTCGTCTCCTTTGACCCAAACAACGTGGGGTTGCCTGTCTCCAAGCGTACCTTGTCCTTATGGGTGGCGGACTGTATCACCTGGGCTTACAGGGCAGCAGACCTTCCCTTGCAGGGTCGAGTCACAGCTCACCGTGTCTGGACAATAGCTGCATCAGTAGCTCATCTCAGTTCTGTACCGTTGGTAGACATCTGTAGGGCTGCAACGTGGTCCTCAAGCCAGACTTTTGCAGCCCATTACTGCCTGGAGAGGGAATCACGTAGGGAGAGTGCTTTTGGTCAGGCAGTACTCCAGAATCTCTTTGAGGTTTAGGCAACTCTTGCCCTCCAGCCCTCTTGTTGGACTACCTGTGGGATCTCTTCTCAGTAAAATTCTTTCCCTGATAATGAGGCTTCACAGAGGGAGCTCTATTTTTCAGCCTGGGTTCCTGGTAGCCCAGTGCTAGGGAGTCACCCATATGTGAGGACTGACTTCCTGCTTGGTCCTGGAGAAAGAGTAGTTACTCACCTGTAACAGGTGTTCTCCAGGAGCAGCAGGAATCAGTCCTCACAACCCTCCCTCCTCCCTTGGTTGTTGCAGTTGTACATAGTTCGTTTTGTTTTTTGTGCTGTCTTTTAGCTATGTCATGTGACTGAGCAAGATGGCACCTTTGGGCGGGAAGGGGACCGCGCATGCCTGGGTGTATTCCCAAAGGCTTTCTTAGAAAGCTGGGGAAATGCTCCGCATGGGGGTTCCATCGACGTCGATGTCACCATATGTGAGGACTGATTCCTGCTGCTCCTGGAGAACACCTGTTACCGGTGAGTAACTACTCTATCTCCAGGAACAAGCAGGAATGAGTCTTCACATATGGGTATCGTCGGTACTGACGGAGCCTGCGCGGGAACGTTCCCCAGCGTCCAAAAGGAAAGCTTTTGGGAGCATCCCACAGCGCCTGCGCGCTGCCTTCCCGCCTTTCCTAACCACCTCTCTCCAGTTCTTCTTTTTCCGTGGAGCCAGCAGGTCATGTTTCCTGTCACCGCTGAAGAATTTCTTATTTTTTCTTTTATTTCTTTAGTCGCGTATCTGCCTTCTCGACTCCGGACCGGAACCGCCGATTATTTCTTTCTTTCTTTAAAAAAAAAACAAAAAAACCCCCACCTACTCTTTTCTACTTCAGTGCATTTTTCTTTCTGTGGCCTTAGGCCTGCAGAAAATGTTTCCTCATGGAAAAGCCCGCCTCCGGGTTCAAAAAGTGCACGAAGTGCAGTGGCACTATTTCTGTCACTGACACCCACGACTGGTGTCTTAAATGTTTAGGTCCTGACCATTCCATTGCGGACTGTGAGTCCTGTTCCATGATGTCTAAAAGAGTTTTACAGAATCGAGCAGCCAAGCTCAGTACCCTGTTTCCCTCTGATGCAGCTTCTGTGGCATCGACGTCTTCCAGGGCTTCTCCTTCCTCCCATGGATCTCAGGTAACCAAACTTAAATCCGGCCGGTCCTCGAAGAGTACATCTTCCTCTAAGTATCGAGATGCCCCCAGGCTTGCTCTCGAGGAATCCACACCGGTAAAATTACCCCGGCGGGAGGCTCCGGCTTCCAAAGCTTTATCTATGGGTCACAGGTTGACATCGATGGCTCGGCCTCGACCGATCACCTGTTACAATGTTCTGGGGTACCGGCAGTTCACACCGGTACCGACATCCAGACATTGGTGGCGTCGATGGATCAGAATATTCTGACCATGCAGCGTGCCATCATGGCATTCATACAAGCTGCGACGCCTTCGGTACCGCAACAAACTCTGTTGTCGGTACCGATTGCAGTACCGGTCCCGATACTTGTTCCACTGCCGGTACCGATTGCATCGACGGCAGCGGTACACTATCCTGTGATGCCCATCGGTACCGATCCGATACCGATTACTCCCGATGTCGATACCCCCAGGTATGTGTATCGGGCTCTGCGAGAGCATCCAGACAGGCGATACTTCGATTCCTCTGAGGACTCTGATGAATCAGAGGCCTCTATCAAAGCATCGGGGATCCTTCCTCAGGAACCCTCTTCTCCAAAAAGGAGAATGTCTCCTCCAGAGGACTTGTCTTTTCAAGACTTTATCAGGGAGGTGGCCAGGGGCCTTTCCATCTCAGTGGCCTCTGAGACAGAGTCTAGAGCCAAAAAATTAGATATTTTACAATATCCTAAGGCTCCCAAAGAGGCAGCCACTTTACCAATACATGAGATTCTCTATGATCACATGTTGGGCATATGGGAGACTCCTCTTACCACCTCCCCTCATTCTCGTAGGTTGGGCATCATGTATTGTGTTCCTCCTTGTCCTGGTTTTCATAAGACTCAGCTTCCTCACCACTCCAATGTGGTGGAATCTGCTATGAAAAAGATCAAGAGTACAAAGAGGCTCCTCCAGGAAGAGAATGCAGAATCTTAGATGCCTTTGGCAGGAGAATTTTCCAGGCCAGTATGCTTGTAGCCAGAATCAACTCCTATAGTCTCTATATGGGGATGTTTCTAAAGGAAGTTACAGATCATCTGCAAACCTTATCTCCTTTTATGTCAGAAAATAAAAGGGAAGAGTTTCTCACCTGGCTTAAACATGCCCAGGATATTTCCAAGTTTTCCAACCGTGCAGCCTTTGACTCTTGAAGGTGCCAGCAGAACCTCGACTATTGCCATAGGTGCACGCAGAGTTGCTTGGTTACAAGCCTCTGATTTGGAATCCTGGGTTCAGGATGGACTAGGTAACCTTCCTTGTACAGGTGAAAACCTGTTTGGCAAAGAATGGCAAGCAAAGGCCAACCAGATGGATGCTGAAAATTCTGCTTTAGATAGACTTTGAAAGTCTACTTCTGCTCCTTTTAAAAAGAGATTGTTTAAAAAAGGATTTTTCCCAAAAAAAGGGAAATATTCTTATGTTTATGGTAAGGCCTCTTCTGCATGTCGTTTTCCTACAAAGAGGCAACAACAACCAAAACAGGCCAAGCCTAAGGCTGCGAGGACTGCTACGGCCCAACATCCTCAGCCTCCTCAGGGCCTTTGACTTACCACTAGAGAACTTAGCCTTTCTGGCTCTAGAACATCCGGAGCCTCTCACCATCCCAGGAAGCTTAGCTCATTTTGCTCCCAGATGGGAACAAATCACAGCAGAGCAATGGACCCTCTCTATCATAAGAGTCGGGTACAAGCTTCACTTCTTAAACCTTCCTCCTCACACTATGGTGAAACAGTTCAATTCTCCAACATCTCTCCTCAACCTTCTAGGTCAAGAGATTGCCACCCTTCTTGCCCAAGGGGCAATAGAAGAAGTACCCCTTCTTCAACAGGGCTTAGGGTTCTGCTCCCCCTATTTTCTCATTCCAAAGAAAGCGGGGCTACAGACCCATTTTAGATCTCAGAGAATTGAACAAGTTTCTATGTAAGGAGAAATTCAAGATGACTTCTCTCGGAACTCTCCTTCCATACCTCCAGAGTCAGGACTGGCTTTGCTCTCTAGATCTCAAGGATGCGTACACCCATGTCCTCATCCATCCAACACACAGAAGGTTCCTTCGATTCCTTTACCAAGGAAAGCACTACCAATACAAAGTGCTTCCTTTCGGTCTGGCCTCTGCACCAAGAGTGTTCACCAAATGCATGGCAATAATAGCTGCATTTCTACGCACTCTAGGGATATTCGTATTCCCATATCTGGACGACTGGCTCATCCGAGCTCCATCCCAGTCAGAGGCCCAGACTTCCTTGGCCTGCACAAGGCGTGTTCTTCAGTATCTGGGACTGGTAATAAACATTCCAAAATCCCATCTCACCACTACTCAATCTCTTGAGTTCATAGGGGCCTTGATGGATACCACAACTGCAAGGGCCTATCTCCCCCAGGCCCGTTGCCTACGCTTGGTGCAGTTAGCCTCACAGATTCAGTTAAAATCCCTTTCAACTGCTCGAGAGATGTTACAACTGTTAGGCCACATGGCATCCACTGTGCATGTGGTTCCTTATGCTCGCCTTCACATGAGAGCGGCTCAATGGACTCTATCCACCCAATGGACCCAGGCATCAGGGTGCCTGTCAGACAAAATAGCGACCTCCAGTCGCCTTTTTTCCTCGCTCCATTGGTGGAAGTCCACTCAAAATCTGTTGCTGGGGTCCCCCTTTCAACAGGTATTACCCTAAGCAACCCTTACAACAGATGCCTCTCCAAAGGGTTGGGGAGCTCATCTACAAGATCTCTCCACCCAAGGCATCTGGTCTCCATAGGAGACATCTCTACATATCAACCTCTTAGAGCTCAGAGCAATCTTCCTGGCTCTCAGAGTCTTCCGCACCCTGCTCAGCGACAAGACAGTCCTCATCCACACGGACAACCAAGTAGCCATGTTCTACGTGAACAAGCAGGTGGGGACTGGCTCTCTGTCGCTTTGCAACAAAGCTCTGAGATTGTGCGCCTTCGCCAGAGAGCATCAAATCCATCTCATGGCAGTATATCTTCCAGGGGTTCAAAACTCTTGGGCAGACAGACTCAGTCGAGTTCTGCTTCCACACAAATGGTCCCTCCATGGGGACCAGATAGCCAAGATCTTTCGAATTTGGGGAACCCCAGACATAGACCTGTTTGCAAGTCCGTGGATTGCCAAACTTCCCCGGTTCTGTTCCAGGATTCCGTGTCAGGGAGTTAAGGCCAGGGATGCCTTCCTCCTTCATTGGGGGCAATGCTTCCTCTATGCCTTTCCACCTATTCCCCTCATTCCCAAGACACTGTTCAAGCTTCAGAGAGACAGGGGTCAATGATCCTCATAGCACCACGTTGGCCAATCCAAGTGTGGTACCCTCTACTTCTGCATCTCTCTGAAGCTCCCTCCCTGGACTTGGGGTCTGCTCCAGATCTCCTCTCCCAAGAGGAGGGAACGTTGTGGCACCCAAATCCCCAGTCTCTTTATCTCAGGGCCTGGTTGCTGAAGGCTTAGACCTTCAGGATTTAAACCTTTCTCAGCAAGTGAAGGATATCCTTCATGCTTCCAGAAAGCTTTCCACCAGACGTTCCTATGCTTTTAAATGGAAGAGGTTTACCATTTGGTGTGTAGAGAAGGGTCTTAACCCTCTTGCAATACCTCTGAATTCTTTACTAGAGTACTTGCTGCATTTGTCCCATGCAGGCCTTAAAACGAATTCAGTAAGAGTCCATTTGAGTGCTATTGCAGCATCCCTTAAGCCTGTCAGTGGACATCCTATTTCCTCTCATTCTCTGATAGCAAGATTCATGAGAGGCCTTCTTTTGACTAAACCTCCCATTAGACAACCTCCAGTGGCATGGGACTTGAATCTCGTTCTTGGCCAGCTTATGAAGCCACCCTTTGAACCCTTAGCCACTACCTCCTTGAAATTCCTTTCCTGGAAAGTTATTTTTCTCATTGCAGTCACCTCAGCTCGCCGTATCAGTGAGTTGCAAGCCTTAGTGGCTAATCCTCCTTATACAAGGTTCCATTATGACAAGATAGTCCTCAGAACTAATCCACACTTTATGCCTAAAGTGGTCTCACCTTTTCATCTGAACCAGGAGGTGTATTTACCTGTCTTTTTTCCAGGACCTCACGCATCAAGTGCAGAGAGGAATCTTCTTACCCTGGATTGTAAAAGAGCACTTGCTTTCTACTTACAAAGGACACAGCAACATAGAAAGTCCTCTCAACTTTTTGTTGCTTTTGATCCCTCTCATTTAGGACTTTCAGTCTCTAAGAGAACTCTGTCCAATTGGATTGCTCAGTGTATTTCCTTCGCCTACCAGAGTAAGAACCTTTCTCTGGAAAGCCATGTCACAGCTCACAATGTGAGGGCCATGGCAGTCTCTATGGCTCATCTAAACTCTGTGTCCATCGACCAAATCTGTCGAGCGGCCACCTGGGCCTCGGTTCATATCTTTACAGCCCATTACTGCTTGGACAAGGACTCCCGCCGGGATGCCTTGTTTGATCAGGCTGTTCTCAAACACCTGTTCCATATCTAATCAACTCCTACCCTCCATCCCTGACTGGATGCCTGAGATTCATAGGTGGAGGTAGAGCCCTTCCCAGGGACTCACAACCTTGGTGATCTCCCAGGCATCTCTAGCTGGGGAGTCCCCATATGTGAAGACTCATTCCTGCTTGGCCCTGGAGATAGCACAGTTACTTACCTGTAACAGGTGATCTCTGGGAACAGCAGGAATAAGTCTTCACAACCCACCCACCTCCCCTAGGAGTTGTATCTCTCTATCTCTTTCCTTTCCTCTCTCTCTCTTTGTCTCAGCTTTAAAACTCGAACTGGAGAGAGGCGGTTAGGAAAGGCGGGTAGGCAGCGCGCAGGCGCTGTGGGATGCTCCCAAAAGCTTTCCTTTTGGACGCTGGGGAGCGTTCCCGCGCAGGCTCCGTCGGTACCGACGATACCCATATGTGAAGACTTATTCCTGCTGTTCCCAGAGATCACCTGTTACAGGTAAGTAACTGTGCTATACCTGGGTGCTAAGCATAGTCCAGAGGGGCTATCTGCTCCACTTCCACCAGGTACCCCCCTCCTACTTTCCAGGGGAGCCTCCAAGACTCCCTCTGCACAGGAACCTACTCCTATAGGAGTTAGCAAGTCTTCTAAAGGAACAGGCGGTTTAACTGGTGCTCCAACACCTGAGAGGTCAAGGCTTCTACTCCAGGTACTTCCTGTTACCAAAAAGGACAGGAGGCCTGAGGTCCATCCTAGACTTGTGAAATCTAAACAAGTTCCTGCACAGGGAAAAGTTCAAGATGCTTACCCGTGGAATACTGTTGCCCTACCTCCTGCAGGGAGATTGTCTATGCTCCTTAGACCTAAAGGATGCTGATACTCACATCCTTATTCATCCAGACCACAGACAATATCTCAGATTTGTGGTGGAAGGAAACCATTTTGGCCTAACCTCCTCCCCCAAGGTTTTCACCAAGTGCCTGGCAGTGGTGGCGGCCTACCTCAGTTTTCAAGGGCTCTTTGTCTTTCCATACCTGGACGACTGGCTCATCAGTGGTCATTCTCCACAGGAGACCAATCAAGCCACCTTCCGCACTATCTCTCTTCTCCAGCATCTGGGGTTTGTCATAAACTTTGCATAGTTCGCTTTGCGCCCCTCACAGAACATGGAGTTCATAGGAACAAGATTGGACACCCTTCAGGCAAAGGCTTTTCTGCCTGTGGACAGGGCCCACAGACTGATGGATTTGGCTAGACAATTCCGCAGCAATTCTCTGGTCTCCGCCAGACAATTCCTGAGGCTCTTAGGCCACATGGCATCCACGGTCCATGTCACTCCAAATGCCCGTCTGCACATGAGGCCGGCTCAGTGGGGCCTCTGGGCTCAGTGGCCGCAGGCCACAGGAAACCTGACGGACAAGGTGAGGGTGTCCCAGCTGCTAGAATCTTCTCTGGAGTGGTGGCTTCATCTTCCGAATCTGGTGCAAGGAGTGCCTTTTCAGGCACCTCCACACTCCCAAGTGCTCACGACCGATGCTTCTCTTCAGGGTTGGGGTGCACATTGCCAGGGAGCATGCACTCAGAGTCTGTGGTCTCCATGGGAGACTGCACAGCAGATCAATCTCTTGGAACTGAGAGCTATCCGCTTAGCCCTGCGGACTTTCTCTCATGTCCTATCTCACCAGTCCGTCTTAGTTCATACGGACAATCAAGTTGCTATGTTCTGTGTGAGCAAGCAGGGGGGCACAGGGTCCCTCCCTCTCTGTCAGGAAGCACAGGACCTGTGCTCCTGGGCAGTCAATCATGGCATAATTCTCAAGGCGGTCTATCTCCCTGGGCAGGAGAATTGCCTGGCAGACAGATTGGGCAGGATCCTACAGCCACACGAATGGCAGTTGAATCCTCTGGTGGTTCAACAAATCTTCCTCAGATGGGGTCTTCCAAACATAGATCTCTTTGCCAGTCCACTGAACCGTCAACTGCCCAGGTTCTGCTCCAGACAACCGCATCCTCTCAGAGTAGCAGCGGATGCGTTTCTCATTCCGTGGTCTACAGTCCTCCTATATGCGTTTCCTCCCACTCCTCTAGTGCCCAAGACACTGTTCAAAGTGATCCGGGACAAGGCCTCGGTGATCCTGGTGGCCCCCAGGTGGCCAAGGCAACCGTGGTTCCCACTTCTTTTGCAACTGGCGGTGGACACTCCTCTTCCTCTAGGTATGCAACCAGATCTCCTGTCTCAGGAGCAGGGATCTCTCTTACACCCCAACCTCCAGTCCCTCAATCTGATGGCCTGGCTGTTGAAAGGGTAGTTCTAGCACCCTTACTGCTGCCTAGGGAAGTGGAGGACGTGGTCTTGGCCTCTAGGGGGCAGTCCACCCGGAAATCTTACGCCTTCAAGTGGTGTAGGTTCTCCACCTGGTGTGCTCAACATAAGGAGGATCCTTTCTCATGCGTACCAGTGGTGCTGCAATACTTTATTTATTTTATTTATTTATATATTGAACAAACTGAAATTACATTGAACAGGGTATTATAACTTGGAGATAACTATTTTACAGGGAACATGGGCTATGGAGGGTTAATTGGCTTGCCCAAGACCACATGGAGCACCTCTGGGACTAGAAACCCCAGTCCTTCCGGCCCAAGGTTGCTGTCCTCTAGTGGGATTTGAACCCCCGACCTTCCGGCCTGAAGTACCTTGCCCCAACCACTAGGCTACTCCTCCACTCCTATCCAACCTAGGCCTTAAATCCAACTCTGTTAGAGTCCATCTCAGTGCTCTCTAGGCGCACCACTCACCGGTGGAGGGCCAGTCTCTCTCCAGCCACCCTTTGGTGACTCGCTCCCTCAGAGGCCTGGTTTTGCTTAAGCCTCAGGTTCGTCCACCTGCCCCTGAGTGGGATTTGAATGTGGTCCTGCAACAGCTTACTTGCCCACGTTTTGAGCCTATGGCTACTTGCCCTTTGCGCTTTCTCTCCTGGAAAGCGTTGTTTTTGGTGGCTCTTACCTCAGCCAGGCGAGGGAGTGAGCCTCAAGCCCTGGTGTCAGATGCACCATACACTAGGTTCTATAGGAATAGAGTAGTCTTGTGGACTCACCCTAAGTTCCTTCCGAAGGTTGTCTCCTCCTTCCACCTCAATCAGGAGGTGGTTCTTCCGACTTTCTTTCCCAGGCCGCATGCCAGCCGGGCTGAGATGGTCTTGCATACCCTGGACTGTAGGAGGGTGTTGTCCTTCTGCCTTGACCGTACGCAGGGACAACGAAGGGCTGTGCAGCTCTTCGTCTCTTTTAACCCTAATAAGCTGGGGTTGCCTGTCTCTAAGCGTACCTTGTCCATCTGGGTCGCGGACTGTATCGCCTGGACGTATAGGGCAGCCGGCCTCTCCTTGCAAGGTCGAGTCACGGCCCACCGTGTCAGGGCGAAGGCTGCGTCAGTGGCTCATCTCCGCTCTGTTCCGTTGGCAGACATCTGCCGGGCCGCTACTTGGTCTTCAAGCCAGACTTTTGCGGTCCACTACTGCCTCGAGAGGGACAGTGCTTTCGGGCAAGCGGTACTCCGGAATCTCTTTGAGGTATAGGCAACTCCTACCCTCCGGCCCTGGTGTTGGGCTACCGTACAGGGGCGATATCCGAGAAGATTCTTTTCGCACATGCTGAGGCTCTAGAGGGAGCTCATTTTTCAGCTTTGGGTCTCCGGTAGCCTTAAGCTGGGGAGTCCCATATGTGAGGACTGACTTCCTGCTTGGTCCTGGAGAAAGCGTAGTTACTCACCTGTAACAGGTGTTCTCCAGGAGCAGCAGGAATCAGTCATCACAACCCTCCCTCCTCCCGTTGGAGTTGCAGTCATATATTTCATTTTGGTTTTTGCTGTCTTAGCTATGTCATCAGACTGAGCAAGATGGCACTCTTGGGCGGGAAGGGGACCGCGCATGCGCGCTGCATTCCCAAAGGCTTTCTTAGAAAGCTGGGGAGATGCTTCGCATGGGGGCTCCGTCGGCGTCACCATATGTGAGGACTGATTCCTTCTGCTCCTGGAGAACACCTGTTACAGGTGAGTAACTACGCTTTCTCGCTTATGGCATGACCCTTGAGAGGGTGCGATTGAGGCATAAAGAATATTCTGCCTCAGTCGTTGCCGCCCTCCTATAAGCCAGGAAGAAGTCCACTAAGCTGGCCTATATATGTGTCTGGTGAGTATTTGAGAATGGGTGGCGTCGGAAGAGCGTTCAATATTTTGCAGCAGATATCTCAGAGATTCTCCTATTCCTACAGGATGGCTTGGAGAGGGGTTTGGCACTCATTTCTCTGAAGGTGCAGGTAGCAGCCCTCGCCTGTTACAGAGGGTAAGTTCAGGGCTGTACCCTGGCAACTCATCCAAAGATCCGGCCGCCAGTATGCCCAGTGGTGCCCCCCTGGGATCTCAATCTGTAACTGTCAGAGCTAGTGGTAGCTCCTTTTGAGCCTTTGTCAGGGGCCTAGCTGCAGCATGTCACCTTGAAAATGGTATTCCTTGTGGCCATGTACTCGTCATGCTGGATTTCGGAGTTGCAAACATTGTCATGCCAAGAGCCTTTTTTCATCTTATCAAAGGAGAAAGCCATGTTACGACCAGTGCCATCCTTCTTATGTAAGGTGGTGTCTATTCTTCCTATCAGTCAGACAATGTCTCTCCTGCTGTTTTAGAGTTTGGGAATTTCAGAGGAGCACCGGCAGCTACACAAGCTTGATGTGCGCAGAGTGCTGTGTTATTGTCTGAAACTAATGGTGCCATTCCGTAAAGCAGACTGTTTGTCTTGTTTGGGGATCCTCAGAGGGGAGAAGCAGCCTTGACCGCTACTAGAGCATGCCGGATAAAGGAGACTATCTTGGCCGTGTATGCAGCCAGAGACAGAAGGGTGTCGGCAGGACTGTGGGCACACTCGACTTGAGCCTTTGGGGCATCATGGGTACATTATGGTCAGGTTCCGCCAGTGGACATTTGTAAGGCAGTGACACGGGCATCGCTGCATACCCGCCACTATTGTCTTGATGTACAAGCAACAGAGGGCATGGGTTTTTGGGCATAGGTCCTCTGAGCAGGACTCACGAGTCCATCCCATGCTTAGATACTGTTTTGGTACATCCCATTCGTTGAGAATGGACTGGAGGGATGATATGGAAGGCAAAACTAGACCTTACCTGCTAATTGTCTTTCCATGAATCCTTCCAGTCCAATCTCATTCTGATGAGATCCCTCCCAGAATCAGTCAGGTTGCTGAGGTCTCATGGGTGATGGTGTGGTGAGTCCAGCAGAACACACAAATACCAAACAAACAAACAAACAAATAAATAAATAAATAAAGAGGTTGTTCAGAAGAAAAAGTGAACAATATCCTTTCTGGGGGCCTCTTCTAAGTTCACAGGCACTGCTATTGGCTGGGCAGCTCTGGTTGTGCCTGGTAGTCCTTTCATGTACATGCTTCTCTAGTCTCCAAGGGACAGTTTTGTCAGAGGGTCCTAGAGAGATTCAGGTTTGTTAGTTTTGGGATATGCTCTTGTTCTGCTTTGTCAATAGGATTCTGGATCCTGGAGCTGAAGAAGGAGATCATATATGGGAGATCAGAATTCTGGCATGTTCAGTTTTCAGGTGCTGTGGGTGAGAACCCATTTGTCAAGACTTGACTGGACAGATTCATGGAAAGACAATTAGCAGGTAAGGTCTAATTTTGCCTTAGCCACTGCGGTTTGTTAGAGTAGCTGCACACACACAAAAAAAGAGACTACTTTGCTTTCTCTCATTCTTTCTGCAAAGGAGAAGGCTTTTCTTGCAAATTTCTACCTGTCAACAGCCCTCTAGACCTACAGTATAGTGGCAAACAACCTAAATTTTGGTTAGAAACTTAGGAAAATCTAGCTAGTTCTGTATTCCTTGCCTAGCCTTTTTAAATCAGAAATTTGATTGTACCCTCAATTTATATAAGGTCTATTGGCCTGGGAAATTTAAATAACCACCCAACCTACCCCTCACACCACCCATCCCAGAGTTGCACTTGCCTATATGGTCTTCATATCATAGATAGTATCTGTCCTCCAATTAAGTGGAATGCCCACTTTTCTCCTTTTGCTGCAACTGCTTTATAACTCTCTGAGTCAACCTGTCGTGTATTCAATGCAAGAACTGTGGTGCCTTCATTCTAAGAAAATAATCTTTTGAAGCCTTAGAGCTTGCCCTATATGTCTCAAGCTATGTGCTATGAATAAAGAATTGACTCTATTAAAGGAAGAATTAGCTGCAATGAAACACACCTCCCTTAGGGTAAAAACTGAAAACAGCTCACCACCACCGCCACAAACAATCAAACATCCCAGGAACAAATGGATCACAGTGGGCTGTGGTAGCTTGTGATCTTTAACAGGGAGACATCCTCTCCATCAAGAGATAGCCCTGCATAATGCCTTCTCTGCCTTAGAAAATGAGAGTGCCCAAATAGTAGAAACTGAAGTGACCTTAAATGAGAAGATTAACACCGAATCTACTGGCAATGCTCCTAAAAATCACAGGAAACTATTATTACTTGAAGACTCCATCATCAGAGAGACTAACTTGCAAACACAGTCCAAGGGACAGAAAATGGTCAGATGCCTTCCAGGTTGTTCAGCCAATAGGAATGCAACCCAAATTATTAGCACAGTCAGTGTGGAAAGTAAGAACTCCAAAATTAATGATGTTATCCACTTGAATAGAAATGACATGACTAGATAGTATTTCTACAGTACAAAGGAACTTTCAGCTTTTGGGAGGGAAACTTAAACCCATTTCAACATTTTAGTGTTCTCAGATTTTCTACCTGTTTATAAGGGGGAAAAGAGCTCCATCACATAATCAACTTTAATATGTGGCTCCAAACCTGGTGTAAACGAGAGGGTTTAGATATATAGGCAACGGGGGCAATAGATGGAAAAACAAAAGGACTACATCTCTCTGTGGCAGGAAAAAGGATCCTAAGTGAAAAAGTCAGGCAATATGTAGACAAGCATTTAAACCAGGGAAAGGGGGTGACGGATGGGGAAAAAAAACAAGTTGCCCATTGCCCATGTTCCCTGTAAAATAGTTATCTCCAAGTTATAATGCCCTGTTCAATGTAATTTCAGTTTGTTCAATGTAAACCGCCTTGATATCATGAAAGGCGGTATATAAGAATGTTAAATAAAATAAAATAAAATAAAGTTCAGGACGTCACTTCCAGCAAGAGCATAATAACATTGGTTATACCAATTATATTAATCCACACATCAATGACAAGAGAGAAGAGGAGCCCGTAACAAAATCAGTCCAAAACACAAGCATGCCAACCAACAATTTCTTATCATCCCTTCAATCCAGTCCAGACGCATCGGTTATGCACTCCTGCCAGCAGATGGAGACTGAGAACCACCAGCTGATTTTTTTTTATAACTTTATTTTTATTTTCCTTTTAATTACATGGTAACATTTCATATAACAATAGTTCAACAAACTGTACAACATAAAGTATTTTCCGCCCCTTTCACCAGTGGGCCAAAACATCCAAACATTTTTTGCACCATTAATCTTTCCCTCCCCTCCCCTCCTCTCCCCGCCCCCCAGCTCTTTCAAAAATTTTATTGTGATTTTAAGTAATCTAATAAGGGTCTCCATTGTCAGTCAAAATTATCCCCTTTATTATTACATAACGCTGTTAAACACTCCATGAGCGTCATTTTCCATAATCTATGAATCCATTGTTCTAACTCCGGGGAACTGCTCTGCTTCCACTTCCATGCTAATTCGCATCGAGCTGCGATAATGCATGTCCGCATTGGTCTGGACCACCTATTCTGTAAATTATCTGGCCACACCCCCAACAAAAACAAGGAAAGGCATAAATCCGGTTCAACCCCCAAAATAACCCCCATCTGCTCCTTAATCTTCATCCAATAAGACTTAGCCATTGGGCATTCCCACCACATGTGTAGATAGGTCCCCTTAGCTCCACACCCCCGCCAACAGCGATCGGAGACTGCAGGGAACATCTATTGAAACCTTACCGGTGTATAATACCATCTCATCAAGATTTTATATGCATTCTCCTTAATTGTAGCACATAGAGATGATTTTGCCGCTCCCATATAGATAGCTCTCCATTTGTCTTCATCCCAGCTTACTCCTAAGTCCCTTTCCCAATCCTTCATATATCCAAATTTCTTGCCCTCCCTTCTCGAGATGTGCAGGCTGGCATATAGCAAGCGAATCAGTCCTCTGGATTGGTGATGTCCCAACCACAAGGCCTCAAGATCATAAAATCCCTCCTCAATACTTTCCTTAATATTCCTCTGTTGCAGAAAATGAGCCACCTGCATGTAAGCAAAAACATACCCCGTTCCTAACTCATATTCCGCTTTCAATTTTTCAAATGTTTTTATCTCCCCTGACTCTATTAATTTCTCAAACGTATCTAAACCCAGCTCAGCCCCAACTTTAAAAATCCCCTCCCTCCCAGGTCCAAAGGCCTGGGTCGCACCAATTGGGACCAGCATCGAAATCCTGGGGTGGGAATTCACTCTACGCCACCCCGCCTCCATTCACCCCATAAATTTCGAATGTATGGATTCTCCGTCCATTCCCCTCGTAATGTTCCTTGCATCACCCATGGGATATAATTCACTCTATATCCTCCTACCCAATGCTGTTCAATCGACCAGAAACGCTTATCTTTGCCTGATTCCCGCCACTCCATAGCCTGTCTCATTTGAGCTGCCAGATAATAATCCACTATTTCCGGCATTCCCAACCCCCCTTTATATCGGGTAGCGTACGGTACCCTTCGTGCTATCTGTGGTGGCCGGTGCCTCCACACAAACAAGAACAATTTCCTTTGCAATCTCTGTAGCACTAGTCGAGGTACCTGAAGTGGTAAGACCTGAAAAAAATAAAGCAGATGAGGCAGGACCATCATTTTAAGAGCCACTATCCGGCCAAACCAGGATATTTCTTCCCTATCCCATTTTTTTTAAATCTCTTTCCATCTGCGCTATCAAAGATGGGTAATTTGCCCCATATAATCCTTCTGGATCTTTTGTAATCTGTACTCCCAAATATCTAACCGACCGTGCGGCCCAGCGGAAGGCATAGCTCCCCTGTAGCTGCTTGACTGGTATATTAATACTCAACGCTTCTGTCTTGGTCCAATTGATTTTGAACCCTGACATCCTCCCAAACTGCTTTAACTCAGCTAGAAATATCAGCAATGCCAGCAAGGGCCACGTCACAAACCTCAGAATATCATCCGCAAACAGCGCCAGTTTATGTTCCTCCCGTCCTCTCTGAAGTCCCGTGGAATCTCCATTACTCCTTAGCCTTCCTGCCAAAGGTTCCATTACTAAAGCGAATAACGGGTGTCAACAATTCTCTGAATTTCTGATAAAATATTGTTGGCAAGACATCTAAACCTGGAGATTTATTGGGAACCATCCCTCTAATCACTTGATGAATCCCCTCTAGCCTGATGGCTCCCAATAAATCTCCAGGTTTAGATAGCTTGCCAACAATATTTTATCAAAATTTGTGCAATATTATAAAAATTTATACAAAAGCGAGGGCTCCAACTCTGAAGAGGGGGTGGAGGAGTACCTGCGGGGAGGAGGGGACTTACAACAGCGCCTCTCTGTCCTTCTCATTAATCTGTTGTAAGTCCCCTCCTCCTCGCAGGTACTCCTCCACCCCCTCTTCAGAGCTGGAGCCCTCGCTTTTGTATAAATTTTTATAATATTGCACAAATTGTTCCCGAATATCTTTAGACTTAAACAACAATTGATCCCCTTCACCTTTGATTTTTACTATAGTAGATCGCCTTTCTCGCTCTCTCAACTTTCTTGCTAGTAATGTGCTCGCTTTGTTATTAAATTCATAATAATGTGTGATTTACTCGCTGCAGTTGATATTGCACTGTTTCCATCTGCAGAGCAGCTAACTCCGCTCGATTTTGTTCCAATTGAGCCCGGAGCTTTGCTCCTCCCTCTGTCTTGTGACGCTGTTCTAATTCTTTAATTACTCTCAGTAAACCTTCCCCTGTCTATCTCTTTTTTTCCGGGCTGCCACTGCAATAGTTTCCCCCTGAGGACCGCCTTCAGCCCATTTCACAAGATCCTCTCTGACACTTCTCCTGTATCATTCACTGTGAGATACTCCTTAATTTCCTCCTCGACTTTTTAGTACCCTTTTATCACTCAGCAAGCTCTCATTAAGACGCCAAAATGTTCGTCCTTCCTTATCCCTCCCCCCTTCAAATTCAACCCATATCGGGCCGTGATCTGTCCATGTTATGGGTTCTATCTCCGTCCGGGAAACCCGTTGGATCCAGCTCCTATCTCCAAGAAAAATGTCTATCCTACTGTAACTTCAGTGTACCAATGAATAATGTGTATAATCTTTCTCCTGAGGATGTATCTGATGCCAAATATCACATAACCCATATTGCTTCATTAAATCATGTATTTGCCTCCTCCCTCCGCTCCCCCCACTTGTTACTTCCTGTGACCTATCTTTCTTTGGATCCAAAACTTCATTAAAATCCCCCCCCCCCCCATTAATAATGCCCCCATGTACCTTACCTTCTAACCACCCTATTAGATGTTCCCAGAACCCCGAGCTTGAATCATTCGGACCATAAATATTTAAGAAGGTAACCTACTGGCCCTGTAGCTCCCCCCAAACTAATAAAACCCGACCCTTAACCCCTATTATCACCCCCCCTAATTGACAGGGAACATCCCCCCCGAATCATAACCACCACTCCCGCCTTCTTATATGTCCCCTCCGCGTTAAAAAAACATATGATTGTATGCCCCATGCCGCAACAAACGCTCATCTCGTGGCAACAAATGAGTCTCCTGCAAAAAAATCACCTGCCATTGCCAGCACTAAACCTCCCGAAACATAGCCTTATGTTTTTGTGGTGTATTCAGACCCCGGACATTTAAAGATCCTATCTTAATTCCTGCCATCCCAACTGCCTATTAGTGCTCCTTTTCCCCTGTTTACTATTCCTCCCCCTATCCTCCCCTCCCTCCCTCTTCCCCCTTGCAGTTCTACCTTCCCCCCCATGTCCCCCCCTACTCCTCCCCCTTCCTCTTTCCCTCCCTCCCTCCCGCCCCTTCCATCTGTATCCCTGCGTCTCCTATGTTGGAGGACTAGACTCACCTCCCGGGACCCGCCCCCCCCCCCCAATCTGAGATCCTCTGGTCCCATCTAACTCTTACTTCCCCCCTCCATCTTCCCTCATTCTCTTCTCCCCCTCCTCTCCCCTTCTTTCAATCAAACACTCACCTTCTCCCCTTCCCCTTCAAATTCCACCCGAACACAATTTCCCGCATTGTTTGCAACATTCAACTTTAACTATTAACCATAAAACACTCACATTTTGCTTTTTTAACTATTTGTCAAATACCCTTTTATGTCCAAGTCTCTTATGGAGGGAAAGGGGAATCATCAAGCAACAAAAACCGCTATTCCGCCTCTTCCTTCCCTCTCCATCTTGCTGCCAAACTTCTAACTCTTGAAGGATGTTCCCACTCCTTATTTCCTTCTCCTCCAGTTCAAGTGGTATTTGTAGATTTGCCACCTTCCTCCTCCTCGCAATGCATAATCCCCCTTGATAGTCAGCGAAGTCGCTGTCCCTTCTCCGGGATCAGTTGCCACTTCAGTTTTTCTAGCAGAGCCGTATGATCCCTTTCTTCCTCCTGAGGCAAATTTGGCGCTGCAGTGTTGATGGAGCCAGGTCCTGAAAGATCTCAATCACTAGACTTTTCCATGTCAGCTTGCCTTTCTTCGCCGCTGCTCTCATTATCTCCTCTTAAAGATGGTAACTGGAGAGGCACGCTACTATATCTCTTGGCCTGTTAACAAATGGGGGCCCAAAGGTCCTATGCGCTCTTTCCAATGCTATGTCCGGTTTAACTGCCTCTGCTCCTTGGTTTCCATCCGTCAGCAAGGCTTCACATATTTCCTGTACTACTCTATTAGCCTGCTTAAATTGTTCCTCCTCCGGGACCCCACGAACCCGTATGATACATCGCCAGGAGCGATTCTCTAGATCCTCGATCTTATCCCGCAGGTCTTCACATTCTTTCTGCCATATGCTTAATGTCTCTTGGGTGCTCTGTGCCGCCATCACTACCTTCTCCATGTGATCTTCCAAGTAATCAGCTCTCTGTCCCATGGCCTGTAAATCACTCTGCAACTCTGCCAGCACCTCTTTCATATCCTTTTTAACTGCGATTACCTCTTTCTTGATTTCTCTGCACCAGCGCCATAGATTGCCCCTCGTGCACTGCTCCTCAGCATGCTCCGGTTCTTCATCCATTTCCGTCTCGGCCCGCTCTCCCCGTTCTGTCTGCTGCTGCAATTTGGCACATGGGGATCGATATCTCTTCTTCCTAGCTGCCATTGCTGGCATTCCAACTGCTTCTTCCCCCTTTTTTTCCCCACTGCTAGGGGACCCGATGCGCTTACTTTTTGCTATTTTCTTCATCCCGAAGCGAGCTCCGCACTCAGGCAGCCATCACGGTTGGTGACATCACGTCCTCTCCACCGGCTTGATTTTGACATCATGGTACAAAGGAGTCTGTGCAGCCTCAATCTCTCCAATATTTCTCAGTCTCCAGCAGATAGAGGTTGTGTTCATTCTGTGCAGTCTGAATTGGTTTGAATGGATAAGAAAAAAAAGGGGGGGCATTTGTTGGCAGTTACCCCTGGGATGCAGTACCTGGTGGTACCTGGTACCTCCTCTGCCCCCCCCCCCCCTTGCTTATGAGCTATTGCTTTTCCCTATCTGGGAAGATATTTCTGAAGAACAGCCTAGCCTATGATGGTTTCCTGCTTCTTCTCTTCTTTAGGCGGGATGCAAGTATAAATAACCGCCTGTAATCTGCTCTGTTGTAAATACAGCTGCGCATGAAATGAGAGTCAGAAGCTGTAAAGATGTCTTACACATTGGAACATGGAACGTACGAAGCATGAACCAAGGGAAGTTGGAGGTGGTCAAGAATAAAATGGAACGTGTACAACTTGATCTGTTGGGTGTCAGCGAACTGAAATGGACTGGCATCGGGCACTTTGCATCAGATGATCACATGGTCTACTATGCTGGAAATGAAAGACAAAGAAGAAATAGTGTTGCATTTATAATAAAGAAGAAACTTGCAAGAACTGTAATGAAATACAATGCAGTCAGCGAACGCTTAATCTCTATTCGTCTACGAGGAAAGCCTATCAACACAACTATAATTGAAGTATATGCCCCAACAACAGCTGCAGAAGAGAATGAAATTGAAGAGTTCTATGAACAAGCTGAAATTGACAGAACATGCAAACAGGATATCCTGATATTCATGGATGACTGGAACGCAAAGGTTGGCAATAAAGAAGAAGGCAAAGTAGTTGAAAAATATGGACTTGGCAACAGAAGTGAAGCTGGAGAAAGACTGATAGAATTCTGCAAGACCAACAATCTATTCATCTCAAACACCTTCTTCCAGCAACACAAGCTGCGACTGTACACATGGACGTCACCCAATGGATTGTATAAAAATCAAATTGACTACATCTGTGGAAGTCAACGATGGAAAAGCTCTGTAACATCAACAAAGACAAAACCTGGAGCTGACTGTGGTACAGATCATCAACTACTAGTATGCAAACTCAAGCTAAAGTTGAAAAAGAGCAAACCACTCATGAATGCAGCAAAATATGACCTTGAGAATATACCACTGGAATTTAAAGACTGCCTGCAAAATCAATTTGCTGCTTTAGATGCAAATGACAGAGCTCCGGAAGAGTTATGGAATGACATCAAGAAGGTTGTGTTGGAAGAAAGCGAGAAGTCTCTACAAAAGGTGAAAAAGCAAAACCGGCCAAAATGGATGGCGGAAGAAACTCTGAAAATTGCCCAGAAACGCAGAGAAGCTAAAGCCAGAGGAGAAAGAAAGACAATCGCAGAACTCAACAGAGATTTCCAACGTGCAGCAAGACAGGACAAGGAAAAAGTACTACAATGACACTTACAAGGAAATAGAAGCAGAAACTATTAGAGGAAGAACAAGATTGGCTTTCCTAAAGCTACGAGAGTTAAAGAAAAAGTTCCAGCCTTGAACTGGAATGTTACAAGATGTTCAAGGTTCTATGTTGAATGATGCTGAGAAGATCAAGAAAAGGTGGAAGGAATATACAGAGTTTTTATATGATAAAGATCAAGTGGACCAACAGCCGTTTCAACCTGTATCTTATCATTGGGAACCATTGGTGACGAAAGAAGAAGTTGAAGCAGCATTGAAAGCCTTATCAAAGAGCAAGGCACCAGGCATTGATAGCATTCCCATAGAAGTATTGCAGCAATCTGATGCAACTGTTACCGTACTTACAAGGCTCTGCCAAGAAATATGGAAGACAACATCATGGCCAACTGACTGGAAAAGATCTGTGTTTATACCAATACTAAAGAAAGGTGATCCAACTGACTGTGGAAATTATCGCACAATCGCTCTGATCCCACATGCCAGGAAGATTCTACTGAAGATTATTCAAAAAAGACTACAACCTTACCTGGAACAAGAACTACCTGAAGTGCAAGCAGGGTTCAGGAACAGGCGAAGAACGAGAGACATCATTGCGGATGTGAGATGGATCCTTGAAAAGAGTAAAGAATAACAAAAGGATATTTATTTGTGCTTTATCGACTATAGCAAGGCTTTTGACTGTGTAAACCATGAGAAACTCTGGGCCACATTAAGAAGCATGGGTATACCAGAACACCTGATCGTTCTCTTGCGCAGTCTGTACATTGATCAAGAAGCAACAGTTCGAACGGAACAAGGAGAAACAGAATGGTTTAAAATAAGCAAAGGTGTAAGACAAGGCTGCATACTTTCCCCCTACCTGTTTAATTTATATGCAGAACAAATCATCAGAGAAGCAGGATTGTATGAAGACAACAGAAGTGTGAAGATTGGTGGAAGACTCATCAACAACCTTCGCTATGCTGATGCTACCACATTACTGGCTGAAAGTGAAGATGATCTGAAACATTTGCTTCTCACAATCAAAGAACATAGTCTCAAAATGGGCCTGCACCTTAATGTAAAGAAGACAAAGATCATGACAACTGGCATAATCAACAGGTTCATCGTTGAAGGAGAAGAAATTGAAATTGTGAACAACTTTAACCTACTTGGATCAACTATCAATAAAGAAGCAACAAGCAGTCAAGAAATCCGACGACGCATTGCTCTTGGCAGAAGGGCTATGAAAGATCTAGATAAGATTCTCAAGAGCAGAGATGTCTCTCTCCATACAAAGATTCGACTTGTTCAAGCCATGGTATTTTCAATAACATCATATGGATGTGAAAGCTGGACAGTGAAAAAGATAGACAGGAAGAAAAATTGATGCCTTTGAATTATGGTGCTGGCGGCGAATACTGTGTATACCATGGACTGCCTGAAGAACAAACCAGTCGGTTCTAGAGGAGATCAAACCTAAGCTTTCTTTAGAAGCTCAGATGACAAGACTTCGACATTCATACTTTGGACACATCATGCGAAGAGAGAGATCATTAGAGAAAGACATCATGCTTGGCAAGATAGAAGGTCAACGCAAAAGAGGAAGGCCAGCAATGAGATGGATCGATATAATATGAGTGGAGGAGTGGCCTAGTGGTTGAGGCAAGGTACTTCAGGCCGGAAGGTCGGGGGTTCAAATCCCACTAGAGGACAGCAACCTTGGGCAAGAAGGACTGGGGTTTCTAGTCCCACAGGTGCTCCTTGTGGTCTTGGGCAAGCCACTTAACCCTCCATTGCCCATGTTCCCTGTAAAATAGTTATCTCCAAGTTATAATGCCCTGTTCAATGTAATTTCAGTTTGTTCAATGTAAACCACACTGATACAGAATAGTGCAGTATATAAGAGAATGTAAATAAAAAATAAAATAAATAATAACAGCAGCTACAGGTACCAGTCTGTCAACAATGACTGAAGACTGAACACAATTTAGGATAGCTATCCAGAGGGTTGCCATGAGTCAACTCCAACTCAACGGCACTTAACAACTACAACAACAAATAGTTCAGACCAAGCTTCCATGATACTTCTGTATAAGTGCTTAACTGACATGTAAATGGTTTATTATATTATAGTTTGAAACGTTCTCTGTAACCAGGACTCTGGAATGTTGTTCAATGTAAACTGCCCCTGATCGATGGAAGGGGAGGTATATATAAAATGTTTAAATAAATACAAATAAATAAATAACTGTAAGAGTATGTGAGTAGATGCTTCGTTTTTACTCACCTCTAGTGTGTGTTGGCTGGCAGGCAAAGCTTAAACAAATAAAAAAAACAAAAAAGCTAAGGTGCAAGTGGGGAGAAGGCTCTTAGGTATACGTTGCTTTCCTAGTGGGGGTTTGCAGTATACCCTGCCACCACAGAAAAAAGGCTGTGCATATTTTTTTACCATGTTCTTATCCCACGGGGTCTCCAACCTGTTTCTTCTTTTCTTTGGTTTCAGGGGTTTTTTTGTGGCTTGTCGTGTCTCTCATTTTTCTTGGAGGTAACGGCAACTGTGTCAACGGTACATAAGAACATAAGATATGCCATACTGGGTCAGACCAAGGTCCATCAAGCCCAGTATCCTGTTTCCAACAGTGGCCAATCTAGGTCATACGTACCTAGCAGTTTCCCCAAAAGACACAGGTTCCACAGTGCTTGTATTGGGTCAAGCATTGATATTCTGGGTCCCTTCTTAATAATGGTTTATGGACCTTTCCTCCAGGAACTTGTCCAAACCTTTTCTAAACCCAATAAGAACATAAGATATGCCATACTGGGTCAGACCAACGTATCCTAATTTTTGGCAGGAACTTCTCTCATCAGAGTCTGAATGCTTGGCTGCTCAATGTTTCCAGTTGTTTTGGTAAAAAAGAAAAAGAAAACCCCAAAAAAACAAAGAACTTAATGGTGTGACCTTTCGGAGCGCAGTTGTTGGGGCTGCTGTGAGCCGGTTCGATCCTTTTGAACAAACGGTCATGGATTTTTAGTATCTGGGAGGTTTTGGACATGAACTCCATCATTTTTTCCCGTACTACCCCTCACGATCTGGGATTTGCTCCACAGTATTCAGGGCCTTCCAGTGCTTTGGAGAGCTCTACTCCAGAATTTTATGAGAGGAAGAGCCTATTTGAGAAGGTAAGGGTTTATTCCTGAGTCTTCCTATATATTGGTGACACGTGTTTGTTTCTTGCTCTAGACTTCTGAAGAGGGTGGCCAGGTTGGCAATGTGACCTCTTGTTATATTACCAGCATGCAGACCCGGAAGGGGCGTATTCCCTTTTTTGTTGGCCCCATGGGGCTGAGATGCTGTCCAGCAGCTGAAGAGGTTTCGGCATCAGCAGCGGACATGTTAGCGGCCCGTTCTGGGCAATGCATTTTTTCCCTGGTTAGTTAATTTTTCTGTCAGCAGTGGGAAGCAGTTTTGGTTAGAGTATCTGCTTCTTTGGTTCATTTGTGGGTTAACCATTAGGATAGATACAGATCGGGGGTTTTCAAACCATACAGGATGATGTTTCTTCGGTTTAGCAGCTGGTTCGGTGTTTTTTTCCCCCAAAGCCCTTGGTTTGCCTATTTTTTTCAATAAGATTATTTCTTTTTATGTTGTGCAGTACCATAAGATCTGTAGACTGGGACTTTTACAGATCAGTTTGTGATGCACGGATGTTAGATGCCTCAAACATTCAACTCTTGCATCTCTTAAGGACACGGTTCTCCTTTTGGGAGAAGTTTTCTAATTTGGAGCCTTTCTATTTTTGGCATGGATCTATTTGAACTTTGAAATTTTCATTTCATATTCCAGCTCCTGACTGGTCAGAGCAAATCTGGTTTTGCGAGGGATAGTCTGATGGTTAGAGCGACAGCATGTGGCCTTGGGCAGGTTACTTGACCTTCTATTGCCTCTCCTATAAAAAATCTGACAATCTACAGTACTTCTAGTCATGCTTTGCTAAGCAGATCCAGGGTCGGCTAGAATTCAGTCAGCATTGATCAGAGGAAAAATAAAATAAAATTTAAAAATACGCGGCAGCAGCTGTTCTGTGGCAGGCCTGGGCTCTTTGGTGGGCTAGAAGTTGGTCTGTGGGCAGAGTTTGCGATGTTTATATTTTACCAGAGGTTTGGCTGGTAGATAAGTTGTCTACTGCAGTGCTAGTCTGGCAGTCTGCCTTTGGGGATCAACAGGTCTTTGACTGCGAGGCCAGGGGGTTCTTTTGGTGGCAGTAGCTGGTCTGAGTAGAGGGTCTAGCAAGCTGTCTCTCACTACTTTGTTTTGGGTCCAGCCTCTCAATTAGCAGTGTGGGCAAGATGCCATGCTCATTTGCATTGGGCGCTCGCTTTGTGGTCTGAGGGCCAGGGAAAGTGTATCTTCTATTGGCCCAGTTTGTTCTTTGGGCTGCCTTGCGCCGAAGTGCAAATGTTGTCAGAAGTGTGCTCAAAGCTGCCTCTCCAAGAGGTTTCCTCAGTAGCATAGCATTTTTGCTTGCCTTTTTGGGTGGAGAACTTGTCTCCATAGGCTGCCTAGGGTGCATAGCAGCCCTTGATGTCTCTTGGAGTGAGTATTCACATTTCTTAGCTTTCTTGACTTAAGGTCAGCTTCCGCTGTTGGACACTGTATAGTCTGTATTTTCTTCCTTTTACTTCGGCTCTCAGGTCGAGAGTGGTGGTTTAGCGTTTTGTGGATTGGTACCACTAGCCTGGCAGAGTGTTTCGGACAGGCGGGCTGAGGTTTTTCAGCAAATTCTTCCCAGGTTGCGGGGGTTGCTTATCTTTAGAAGGAAGGCATCCTTCCCCTTGATTGTGGTACATGGAATTCTGATGGAGGGGCTTCTATGGGTCCATCCCTGGGACACTTTTGTGACTCAGGTTATCAGGGGACAGTCTGGCTTCTCAATGTCTTTCGTTTCCTTGGATTTCATTAGTCAGACATAGCTGTGTGAGAAGGATGAATTTGCTTTAGACAGTGTCTTCTCTATAGGCAGCATTCGCATTATGCAGTGAAGGTCTAGTGTAGGGTTTGTCCCTGAGTATTGTGGCCTCTTTTTGATAGTTCTTTTTATCTCAGTGCTGCAGTCGTGACTGTCTTCACCTGTGGGGCAACCCAAGGATGAAGTGAATGTTGCAAAAGAAAGAAACAAAAAGAACAGCCTGATGGATGAAATAGAGGCACATATGGACGGAAACTCCCTGAGATCATTTAGCCTTTTTTCAATAAGACGGTTGTTTTCAAGTGTCAGTGGCTTGCTGGAGGATGCTGCCGAAGAGGCTTGTCAAAGGGTGCCTTGGAGTCTCTCTTCGGGGCTTGGAGTATGAGGTTAGAGCTATGAGGTCCTTCTGTTTCTTCCTTTCAGGAGTATACGGTAGGATGACTGGTGTTCCTGGAGGAACACTAGTCCTTCAGGATAAAGGCTCATAAGACATGGCCTGGCATTCTCGGTAACTTCAGGGAGGAATCACGACTCAAGTACAAGCAATAGTCCCTTGGGAGCATTCATAGTGGTATAGTTATGGAGCTTCAGGGTGTTACTGAGCAGTTGCGTCCATACTTGGCAGTGCCTGACGGCTCTGTGGTTAATTTTAGCAACTCTGTGCTCTGTGGAGCGATTGTCGGGAGGTTCACAGGCAACAGCAGTTCTTGGGCCTAAGCCTTGGCTTCTTGGTAGTGCTCTGGTAGGCATCTCTGCTGTGCAAGGTGGCGTCATTGAGGCATGAGATCTCCTTAGGTGTTTTTTTGTCAGGAGAGCATTGGCCATTTAGGGAGATCTAAGCTGGTTATGTGTGTGTTGGGGAAGGGGGGGTGTCCATGTGCACATCTGAGTTGGACTGCAGAGCTTTGAGTACAGCCACTGCTGCATAGGCAATTTGGCCTCAAATAAGGTGGTAGATACACTTCCTTTCTTCCCTCTTGGCATTGTTAGCCATTCCGAATGTGTTTTGCTTTGGCTTCAGTTCAGTCTGTGATCATGTGCGATCCTTATGGAGCTCTTTTCTTAGGTTGTAGGGTGTGCTTTCTGAAGCTTCTTACAGTAGGCTGCAATGGTTAGTCCTTGTTGGTTGGTTGAGGCAAGATGTTGATTCCTTGATATTTTATCTCTAATAGTTGCCTCTGTTGAAAAACTAATGGCTTGATATCTTGATCAGCGGCAAGATCGTTTCCACACTTATTTTCGAAGGAGGAATGACTCTGACTTAATTGATGTTTCAAAAAATAACACCCCCCCCCCCCCCAGAGAGACCAACTCAAAAGCAAAGCAAAAAAAAGGATGAGACGGGCCTAAAAGCTTTGCCTTAAGTGGCCAGATAGTTGCCAGAAGGTGGCATAGCAGAGGTTCTATATGGTTTAGACCCGCTAGTGCCTTCATAGTGACTCCTCGCATTCAATGGCTGCCTGTGGAGTGATCACTATTGCTGTCAGTTCTCTGGTCTTCATTTGGGGATGTCAGATGTCATGACTGCTACGATTCCTCTGGGTCGTGTTGATTTTGGGTCAAGTTGGTATCTACCTCCAGGGTCCCAGACTGTGCAGCCATTCTAGCTTGGGGCTACTCAAAGTTTGGAGTCTGTGTTCACATCTCCAGTCTGTGTAGCAAGTCAGGCTTTGTTGTGGAGTCGCCTTCCAGCAGAACTGGTGAGCAGGGCATGGAGGCTCTCGGTCACCAGGGAAAGATTACCTTAGCTCCTGCTCTCGGTTGCAGGTTGGTTGACAGACTCTTTTTCAGATATAAGTTCCTTGGTTCTCCCGGTATGGCAGTTATTGCAAGGTGTATGCATTCCAAGGTTCAGGCAGAGTTTTTCTTTTCCCCTCCCCAGTGTGGGGTACTGCTTTGTTACATCCCACGCATCTGGACTGGACTGAAGGAAGGTGAAATTAGATCTTACTTGCAAATTTTCTTTCCTTGTCCCTCCAGTCCATTCCAGTACCTGCCCAATATATCTTTGGATATTCCTTATTGAGTTTCCCGGCCTTCCCTTTTGGCATTTGTATTGCAGAAGAGGAGACAGACAATTCACTGCTCTTCCCCTCTGTGGCCTTACAAGGCTCTCAGTGGATGGCAACACTCCATCCATCCCTTCGTTTGCCTGATGGATCTTCATTTGTTTGCAATCCTTGGCTTTGGTCTCATTTACTTCATAGGCACTCGGTTGGCTATAGCTCTCGACTGGCACAGGTCGGGCCATGTGGGCTTTGCATCATTGCTCACTGTCTCCTATTTATCTTGCTGGTGAGAGCTCGAAGACGACAGAGGTGAGTATGGTATAGAGTTTTGGAGATGTTGGGAGGCATATAATGTTCTTTGAGATCTGCTTTGTTACATAAATGCTGGCGAGATCGAGGCTGCACAGACCCCTTTCTACCATGATGTCAAAATCAAGCCTGTAGTTCTCAATCTCCATCTGCTGGCAGGACTGCATAACCCAAGCGTCTGGACTGGACTGGAGGCACTCAGCAGGTAAGATCTAATTTCACCTTGCTGGAAGGCAATGAGCACAAATGCTCAAAGTCTAGCCAATAAAGTTTCTGACCTGGAAATGGACCTGTAAAGAGAGGAGTGGCCTAATGGTTGGGGCAAGTTACCTTAGGCCAGAAGGCCAGGGGTTTGAATTCCGCTAGAGGACAGCAACCTTGGGCCAGAAGGACTGGGTTTCTAGTCCCACAGGTGTTCCTTGTGACCTTGGGCAAGCCACTTAACCCTCCATTGCTTCAGGTACAAAAACATAGATTGTGAGCCCTTTGGGGACAAGGGAAAAATATATATACAGTATCTGAATGTACACCGCTTTGACTGGTAGAAAAGCGGTATATGCGCCTAGTTAAATAAATAAATTACAGAGACATGGTTTAATGAGTCACAAGAATGGGATAAAACCATAGCTGGCTATAATTTATTTAGAAGAGAGAGAAGGTGAAAAGGAGGAGGAGTAACCCTATATGTCAAAAGCAATACTAAAGCCTCTGAAATGCAGGGAACATGGGGAAAAGAAGCGTTGTGGATTGTTAGAAAGAGGAGATGGCTATCATCCACACTAGTGTAGTCTACAGGCCTCTCTCAAACTGAGGAAATGGATAGAGACTTGATCATTGATATTGCAAAGGTAGCTATGAAGGGAGGAGATCATATTGGGTGACTTTAATCTGCCAGATGTGGAGTAGAGTATTCTTTCTGCAAATCTAGAAAGAAGCAAAAAGACTGTGAATGCCTCCCAAAACCAACTAGGGAACGTTCAATGCTGGATTTAGTACTCGCCAATGGAAATGGCGTTCGAATTTCTGACTGGGTGCTCATTTGAGCAGCAGTGATTACACAATGTGATTTGAGATAAAAGCCAAGGCAGAGTCCAATCACAGCAAACTCAAAGTCCTAGACTTCAAAAATGCTGACTATAGTATAATGGGAAACTAGCTGAAGGAGAAGTTGGCAGGGTGGGAGGAGATAAGGGAAGAGGAATTGCAGTGGGCTACACTAAAAGAGGCAATAGAAGGGACAGCAGATATATATGTAAGGAAAGTTAATAAAAACAAGAGGAAAAGAAAACTTATATGGTTCACCAAAGAAGTGGCTGCACAAATAAAGGCAAAAACACAGCTTTCACAGAATTCAGAAGATCACAAAAAGAGGAACACAGAAAAGAATACAGAATAAAGCTAAAAGAAACAAATAAGGATAGCAAAAACAAAGGCAGAAGAAAAGATGTGAAGCATGGAGACAAAACTTCTTTTATGTATATTCAAGAGAAGAGGAAGATCAGAGGTGGAATTGCAAGGCTCAAAAGTGTCAAGGACGGATTTGTGGAAAGTGATGCTGAAAAAGCGAAAATGCTAAACAAACACTTCTGTTCTGTATTCATGAAAGAAAATCCCAGAGAAAGACAATGTACGATTGACAAATATACAAATGAGAATGGAGTAGATACCACACCATTCACAGAAGATAATGTTTTTGAACAGCCTGCAAAACTGGAAGTAGAGAAGGCCATGGGACCGGATGGGATACATCCCAGGATACTGAAAGAGCTCAGAGAGGGTCTGGTAGGGCCTTTAAAGGATGTTTTTAATAGATCCATGGAAACGGGAGAGGTTCCGCAGGACTGGAGAAGGGCTGATGTGGGATCTCTTCACAGAAGGGATAATAGGGAAGAGCTGACAAACTATAGGCCAATGAGCCTTACCTCTGTGGTGGGAAAAGTAATGGAGATGCTCTTGAAAGAAAGAATAGTGGACTTTCTGGAAACCAGTGGATTGCATGATCCGAGAAAACATGGTTTTACCAGGGGAAGATCATGCTAAACAAATTTGATTAAGTTCTTTGACTGGGTGACCAGAGAACTAGATCAAGGGCATGGATGGGATATATCTGGATTTCAGCTAAGCCTTTGATACTGTTTCTCATAGGAGGCTTATCAATAAACTGAGTAGCCTGGGGTTAGGTCCCAAGGTGGTGAATGGGATCAGAAATTGATTGACTGCTAGACGACAGAAGGTGGTGGTAAACGGAACTCACTCAGAAAAAAGGAAGGTGCATAGTGGCGTGCCTCAGGGATCGGTAGAGTCTGCCTTTTTGCAGATGACACGAAAATTTGCAAGAGAGTGGACACTTCTGAGGGAGTGGACACATGAGGAAAGATCTAAAAACGCTGGAAGAATGGTCTAATGCTTGGCAGTTAAGATTTAATACGAAGAAGTGCAGAGTTATGCACTTGGTACGCAGAAATCCAAAGGAATTGTATGTGATAGGGGAAGAGAGGTTGGTGTACATGGACTAAGAGAGGGACCTCAGCATGCTAGTATCTGAGGATGTCAAGATGGTGAAACAGTGCGACAAGGCAGTAGTCAAAGCCAGAAGGATGCTGGGCTGCATACAGAGAGGAATAACCAGCAGAAAGGAGGAATTATTAATGCCCCTGTACAAGTCATTGGTGAAGCCTCACGTGGAGTATTGTGTTCAGTTTTGGAGACCATATCTCACAAAGGATATAAAAAGACTTGTTCTCCAGGAACAAACAGTCCTCATATATGGGTGACATTGACGCTGACGGAGCCTGCGTGGAAGTATCTCCCCAGCTTTCAAAGAAAGCCTTTGGGAGATGCACCAAGCATGTGTGGTCCCCTTCCCACCCAAGGATGCCATCTTGCTTCAGTCTCCTTTTTTCCACGGAGCCCTCCTGATGTCTGTCCAGTTTTCCCTAGAAAAGGTGTGTGGTTTTTTATACCATTTTATTCATTCTGTGCCTCGGTTCTTTCCCACCTCCGAGCCAGCTCGCCTCTGCATCGCTCTTCAAGTTCGTTCCTTTGTTTTTTAAATTTTTCTTTGAGGTATCCCTCAACTGGCGTTCAGGCTCTTTGTCAGCAGAGACCATGGATCCCTACTGGCCGGCAGGGCCCCCTTTTTTTCCAATGGTCTCCAGCGGCTTCAAGAAGTACAATTGGTGCAGTAAGATGATGTCTTTCACTGGACTGCGAGCTTTGCAGGACCATGACCCCAAAGGCCCTTAAAAGCTGTCAGCAGCAGCAGTAAAATGTTTTTCATGTTAGACTCCGCGCTGGAGTTTTCGGTGACACCCAGGGCCCCCTCCGGTACCTGGTGTTCCATGAAGCCCGGGCTAACTCGGAGTCCCACGGCTGCGGTTCCTCCGAAAGCAAATCCCTGGAGGTGGAACACAAAAAGTCGAAGTCCTTGAAGACTTCCTTGTTGACCGGGTTGGGGAAGATGGGAAAATCCACCTCCAGGCCCCGAAGCCCCCGGCATGAGTCAGAAGGATCGGAGCGGGAACAGCCTCACAAGCTGTCCCAGAAGGAGTCATCGGCACCCACCGACCGGCCTCGGACACCCGAGGCCATCCTCATTAAGGACTCCCGCTCGATAGAACCGACGCCAGACCTGAAACCCTCTGTGTCCGCATTGAAAGCTGCAGAGCCAACTGGTATGGAGACCAGGATGGTGGCCTTAGAGTTGCAGCATCTCTGCCCTCGTGACCCAGCAGTGAGCATTCATGTCTGGTTTGTCCGGTTCATCCACCTCGACGATGGGACCCTCGACATTGAGGGCCTCCCCGGACATCGAGTCGATCCTTGAGCGCCACCGGCTTCTAGAGAGCCATCAGTGCCAGATGAGATCCTGGTCCCATTCCTTGGGTCATATGTCTTCTCCATCATGCACACATGGCTCGGACCATAGGTCCTCTGGAGGCCCCAAGCCCCTGGGCTTGGACCTCGACCATAGTGACTGCAAATCCTCGGAATCAACCTTGGACTTCCAGTCTGACTGGGAGATCGAGGAAGAGGAATCCTCAGACACCCGGCGACACAGAGACGTGCTCTCAGCCGTCTGTTCCGGCGTCCCGATGCCATTCCCTGCCTGAGGACATCGCCTTCCTGGACTTTGTGCAGAGCAATGGTTAAGGTGCTCGCCATCGAGACCAAGGCAGAGGAGGACCCTCGCACAGAAGAAATGGAGATTCTCCAGTATGAGGCCCCTCCGAAGGAGGCTCTCACGGTGCCCATTCCTCCGATCCTCGAGCACCACCTCCTCCGTATGTGGGAGACACCAGCGTCAGTGTCCATTGTAAGCAGGCGACTTGACTGCATGTACAGAGTCAGCTGAGGCACCGGGTTCCAGAAGACGCAACTTCCCCACAGCTAGATGGGCACAAGAGCCAAAAGACTCATTCCTCAGTGCCTTCTGGTAGGAAGGCCTGGATCCTCGATGCCCTCGGCCAGAAGGCCTTCCAGGGCTTGATGCTCGCGTGCTGAGTTCAGTCCTATCAACTGTACATCGGCATGTACCTTTATCTTTATCTTTATTTCATTTCTTGATATACCACTCTACGAAAGCACATCAGAGCGATTTCAAAGTATAAAAGCAAACTGCCAGGAAAAAGGAAAGGAGCGCCATAATTTTGACAGGCAAGAAGGGAGACAAAAGGACAGAAGAAGATGGAAGCAGGAGGGAAAGGGGACAGGACATGAGAGAAAGAGAGATCAGGAGAGAGACAGGTTGCCTCAGCTAGGGGCGGAGGGGGTGGGGAGATTAAAGACGCTGCAGAAGAGGTGAGTCTTTAACAGTGATTTGAACCAGGTAAAGGAAAGTTCTAGTTGGAGGTTCGGGGGAAGGGAGTTCCAAAGTTTGGGGCTGAGGAAGAAAAAAGCGGAGCTGCAGGTGGATTCTACATGATCCAGGGATGGGGAAGGGAGAGACATATGGTTTGCATGAATAGGTTGGAGCGAGCGGTGGAAGGTGTGAAAATGAATTGAATTGGAAAGATACTAAGGTGAGCTGGTGTGGATGGCTTTGTGTACAAAAGTTAAGACCTTAAACTGTATCCTGTATTTATTTATTTATTTATTTATAAATTTCTTCTATACCGCCCCTTCCAGAGATCAAGGGCGGTTTACATGGAACAGTTAACAATTTTGTATACTTCAGTATACTTTACATAGAACAGTGTTTAAACTATGTACAGGTAAGATTACATGGAACATTAACTGAACTAAATTACAGGAACTATTTACAAGGCGCAGTAAAACAACAGTTTGCATAAGACATTTGCAGTGAGTAAATGGATAGTAATGAGAGAATTATTTACGTTAATGATTTGTTCTGTCTTGAGTCCTGTGGGGGTGTTTCGGTGGATGTTGGGGGGAAGTTTTCTGTTGGTGGGGGATTTCAAAGTGGATTGTGAAGAGGTAGGTTTTGAGTTCTTTTTTGAATTGATGTATGTCTTTTATCAATCGTAGAGTTAGTGGAAGTTCGTTCCAGAGGGTGGGGGTGGCAAAGGAGAAGGCCCTAGTGCTTGTGGTTGTCTTTGGAGCCAGTGGAGGTGAATGAGCAAAGGTATGAAGTGATCTGTGCGGGAGGAATGTGTGACTGTGCAGGCTGTTTTATTCTGTAAAAGTTGGAGTCTATGTAGTTCACATTGTGGCTAGCGAGGAAGCTCTCTGGGTTCTCGGCAGGTCTCAATAGAGAACTTGTCCAGAGGTTCAAGGCTCTGACCTCTGGAGTCAAGGAGCGCTCAAAGTTTTTATCATGAGCAGCCTATGACGGTTTCAAGACCACAGACAGAGTGGCCGTTGCGGGCATCGGGGCCCGATGTCAGGCATGGTTGCAGTCATCTGACCTTGAACCATGGGTTCAGGACAGACTTATTGATGTCCCCTATTGGAGAAAATCTCTTCGGGAAACCCATGGCAGACAAAGCTGCAGAGATAGAGACTGAGTTCCTGACAAGGACCAGACTTTCTAAAAAGATCTCGGTGGCTGCTCTGCCTCTGTTCCGTGTGTTTGCTCTGGCGGTGAACTCCGCTCTGTCTAGTATGGGGTGGAGGAAAAGGAAACAAGCAGGCTTCCCCGGTGCTACACCGCAAGCTTCTTTCTCTGGCCAGAGGACTCTGGAGCACTGCGGTTTTGCGGCATCTCGGTCAGTAGCGGCGTCCTCGACAGCACGGCAGGAGGAGTTGGAGTCCGTGCTGGGCGTGTCAGGAGTAAGTCTTTCTCCTGATCAGTGGGCGCCCCTGACACAGCCCGGAAGCGTTTCATCTTTGGACGGTGTTTGTTTCTCTCTGTCGCTGGCTCTCCGGGTGAGCACTCCGTTGCCTCATGGTGAGGGAACAGTGCCGCAACGGTCAGCACTAGACCCCAAAGAGGGGAGTCTGCCAGAGGGACGGGATGTGGATGATCCGTTCCCTCGTGTGGTGGCCCCACGCCAGGTGGAGCCTGGAGGAGGGCTGATGCCAGTGAGTCGGGTGTTGGAAAAGCCAGCGGTAATCACATTAGAAGCGTTGTGGGATGCCATCTCTGCTTTAACTACTACCCTTTCAACAGTTGTGGGATTTGTAAGTATTGAGATATCTAGTATGAAATTGGAGGCGACTAAGTTCCAGGAGTTGCAAGCAGGTTCTCTGTTGCAGGTAAAGGAAGATTTCGTCCATCTCAGGGAGGATCATATGGGCCTGATGAAAGAAAGAGCTGTGCTGGCGCGAAAAACTGAGCACCTTGAAAGCCTTGCCCAACGGAATAATCTTCGTCTGTTAAACTTTCCAAGGTCTCCACTCATGGCCCCGTTGGAAATGGTCTGGAAATATTTGAAGGACGTGCTTAAGATTCCAACGGAGCATTTACCCCAACTTACCAGGGCACAATATTTGTTGGTTAACACCATTGAAGCAAGGGGGAGAAATGTGGAGGTTTCTGTGAGTGGAATGGGGATCTGACAGGATTCCTGGAAAGTTCTTTGGACGTGGTTACAGAAAGAACTACTATGCTTGTGACTCTGGCTCTAGAGGCCAACAAAGCTTTAATTCTTCGGTCTTTCTTTTAAGAATATTAATGAGAAGTTTTTAGGTTCAAATGTTCGTATATTTCCTGATTTGTCTCGAGTAACCCAACTAAGGAGGAAGGATTTCTTGGCTTATCGTGCCAGGACCATCTCCTTGGGTGCTACTTTTGTGTTAAAGTATCCATCTAGATGTTATATTTCCTATCAAGGGAAGAATTTCCTTTTTTTTAATCAAAACAGCTCTTAGAATTTATATGTACAAGGGAAGAGATTGTGGTAGAGGTTGGGCCCATTACGGCTGATGCTGAAGTCTTAACCTGCTGGTAATTTTTTTCCTCTTAGCCTTGTTTTGCTCTTGAGAGGAGTACAAATGTTGGTGAATGGTTTATTTTCTGTAGCCCCCTAACTTTAATTGTGGACTAATTTTTGGGATGGAATCTATTTCTTCAATATATATGAGTTAAAAATTGATATTTTGTGGTGTTCCCATATTTTCTTCTCATTTATGTAAATACCTGAGTGTTATTATAAATGCCAATAAAGAATTAAATGATAAAAAGATCTCGGTGCAGCTCCGAAAGAAGGCACTGGGGAATAAGCCCTTCTTCTCAAGGAAAAAGGGAGGCTTTTGTTAATGCTTCACAGTTCCAAGCCTTCTCTGCCCCTCAGCAAGGCAACAGCACAAGGGGCAGGGGCATGGCCCCCGTAAACAGAATTCCCCCAAGTCCCAAGCGCCGGCTCCAGCTCAGCCTGGGGGAAGCTTTTGACTCCCTGAGTGTGACCTCCTCTCTCCCAGGAGGTTCTCAACAGCCCATAGGGGGCGTCTGGCCCTGTTTGCCCTCAGGTGGTCCACCGTCACTACCAATTCCTGGGTATTGCAAGTGGTCCAAGAGGGCTACCTCCTCCACCTGCAAAGAACACCACCCTCACACTTTGCAGGAGAGCCTGTAAGACCTCTCCTTCACCAGACCCTGCTCCTCAGCGAGCTCGCAGGTCTCTTTGAGGACAAGGTAGTAGAGCCAGTCCCCCAACATCTGTGGGGCAAGAGCTTCTACTCCAGGTATTTCCTCATCCCCAAGTGAACAGGGGGCCTCAGGCCCACCCTGGATTTGCGGCCCCCAGTTTGAATCCTGGTGAGGGAGAAGTTCAAGATGCTCTCCCTTGGAACATTGTTACTCTACCTCCAGCAGCGAGATTGGCTATGCTCCTTAGACCTGAAAGATGCTTATATGCAGATCCATTCCAGCCATCAAAAGTAGCTCCGCTTTGTGGTGGGAGGAGTCTACTACCAATACAAGGAGCTACCCTTTGGACTAGCCTCATTGCCAAGAGTCTTCACCAAGTCCCTAGCAGTGGTGGTGGCACACCTTCATCTCCAGGGGACCTTTGTCTATCTCCAGGAACAAGCAGGAATGAGTCTTCACATATGGGTACGTCGGTACCGACGGAGTCTGCGCGGGAACGCTCCCCAGCGTCCAATCAGAACGCTTTTGGAAGCATCCCAACACGCCTTCGTGCTGCCTTCCCGCCTTTCACAACTGCCTCTCCTCAGTTTTCGTTTTTCCGCGGAGCCGGCAGGACATCCTCCTGTCACCGCAGAAAATTCTTCTTTTATTTTTTGGTTTTCTTGTGGTCGCGACTGCGTTCCCAGACCCCACCGTTACCGCCGGTGTTTCTTTTCTTTTTTCTTGTAAAATTTTTCCTTTTTTAAGGAATACAGTCAAACCTCGGTTTTCATGATTAATCCGTTCGAAAAAGTCTGACTAAAACCGAAACGTATGAAAACTGAAGCAATATTTCCCATAAGAAATAATGTAAATCCAATTAATCCGTTCCAGACACCCAAAAATATTCACAAAAAATACATTTTATAGAGAATAACTATATTTTTACATACAGAAAACAATGAGAAATAAATATAAATGACTAATGAAATGGATAAATGAACATTTAACATCACTGAAAGCAAGCTAAGTACAGTACTGTACAGTACAGTATGTTAACATCTGGCCTTAGCCACCCCTGACAAGCTGCTGTGCCCAGCTCTCTTCGGAATCACATTGAATTCAGTCCATTAAAATACCTTTACATTATCTGCTCAATGCTTCAGAATGGCAGAAAATCTTAATGATATAGCTTCAGACGTACCCTGCAAGAGAAAGAACTGCCTTCCACATTCATGCAACATCTCCTGCTTACGTTGACAGCTTTTCTTCCCTGCTACCGGGACAAAATCTCAGTCAAAAGACGTTGAAAACCGAAGCAATGCATGAAAACCGGGACAAAATCTCAGTCAGAAAAGACGTTGAAAACCGAAGCGTATGAAAACCGGGGCAAATGAAAACCGAGGTTTGATTGTACTTTTCCTTGTAAGTGCCTCACGGTTTTCTTAGGCCTGCTAGGCCTACTCACTTTCCTTCATGGAACCGCCAGCCACTATTCCCAAGAAATGTACAAACTGTGGCAGTACAAAATTAATTTTAAACACTCACAATTGGTGTCTAACCTGTTTGGGTCCTGACCATTTTTCTCCGGAGTGTCCCTCCTGCAATAGTATTGTGGGAAGAAGTCTTCAGCATCGAGTTCCCCTCGATACGCGGTCCCCATCCAACTTCAGGGCACTGACCACCTCTTCTTCTACACGGGATCAGGTAACCCAAAAACAGTCTTCTAAGACTAGCCAGTCCTCGAGTGGTAGATCTCATGCACAGCATAGAGATGCCTCTGGCCTTGCCCTCGAGAACACACTGGCTTTAAAACCCCGGTGGGAGTCTTCAGCCTCCAAAGCCTGTGTGGGGTTTCAGGTTGTTCCTGAGGTTCACCCCTCACAGAACATACCTGAGCCATGCTCGGTGGTGGCATCCGCTTTGAACGGTACCGATACCCCGGCATCGGCAATGGTGTTGGATGAAACATTCCTCACCAAGGATCGTAGTCTGGCGTCCTCAATACCAAAGGGGCCGTTGGATACGCTGCAGACCGACATTCCTGTATCGGTATCGATCTCGGTACCGATACTAGTACCGACGTCGGTACCCTCCAGATGTGCATCGATAGACTCGCTTCCTTCGATGCCGAGTCTGGAATCGATCTCCAGTCTGGAGGACTGGGTACCGACTCGCCTTGGTACCGACACCAGACGGTACCGAAGGCACGGTTCCGATGATCCATGTCCGGCACTCTCGGTTTCTTCGATACCATTAGATTTGTCACCGGCTGGTCTTCATCCACCGGTATCGGATACGGTACCGAAGTCGGTTCCGGTATCCACATTACCATTGCTGTCGGTGCCTTCCATGCTTCTCTCATCAGGCTCGCTTCCCTCGGTACCGAGTTTGGAATCGATCCCTAGCATGGAAGATGTGCTACCGACTGTTGCTGATCCCGACCTCCTGCGGTACCGGCGACCATCCTCTAAGGATCCCATACTTCACCATTCAGGATCTTATATTCCTATAAAGTTGGATAGATCCCTTGGTGCCAATGCTAGTTCTTCAACAGATCTAGCCTATCCAAAAGAATTTCCCTCTGGGCATTTTTCTTTTCAAGCTTTTCTCCTAGATATGGCAAAATCACTTGCCATTTCTATACCTGGACAGGATCCTACACAAGGGAATACAGAATGCCTGTTTATTCCTGGGAGAGCAAAGGAGAACATCATGCTTCCTTTACATCATTCCTTGCAGGATATCCTCCTACGAATGTGGGAAGCTCCTTTAACGGTACCCCCACCTTCTAGGGTAACTGATCATCTCCAGGAACAAGCAGGAATGAGTCCTCATATATGGGTACGTCGGTACCGACGGAGTCTGCGCAGGAACGCTCCCCAGCTTCCCAAAAAGGAAAGCTTTTGGGAGCATCCCACAGCACCTGCGCGCTGCCTTCCCGCCTTTCCTAACCAACTCTCCTCAGTTCTTTTCCGTGGAGCCAGCAGGTCGTGTTCCTGTCACCGCTGAAGAAGTTCTTTATTTTAATTTATTTCTTTGGTCGCGTGTCTGCCTTCCCCGATGCCGGACCGGTACCGCCGGTCTTTTCTTTTCTTTCTTTCTAAAAAAAAAAAATATATATATTTTCTCCTCACTTGGTGTATTTTCTTTTTAGGCCTCCAGGCCCAAAAGAAACTTTTCCCTCATGGAAAAACCAGCCTCCGGGTTCAAAAAATGCACTAAGTGTAGCGGTACAATTTCTGTTACAGATACCCATGAATGATGTCTTAAATGTTTGGGTCCTGAACACTCCATTCAGGATTGCCAGTCCTGCTCTTCAATGTCTAAACGAGGGTTACAGAACCGAGCAGCCAAGCTCCATGTGCTGTTTCCCACGGATGCACCGGCGGTGGCATCGACATCTTCCAGGTCTTCCTCTCCTGATGGGTCTCAGGTAACCAAACATAAACCTAGCAGGTCCTTGAAGGGCAAATCTCCCTCTCAGCATTGAGATGCCTCCGGGCTTGCCCTCGAGGATCCTGCCCCAGCCAAACAACCCCGGCGGGAAGCTCCGGCTTCCAAAGCTCCTCCTATGGGGTTACAGGTTGACATCAATGGCACAGCCTCGACCGATCACCTGTTAGACTGCTCTGGGGTACCGGCACAATCTCCCGGTACCGACATCCAGGCAGTCGTGGCGTCCATGGATCACACTGTTCAATCCATGCAGCAGGCTATAATGGCTTTTATGAAAGCTGCGACGCTGACAGTACCGCAACGAGTTCCGTTGTCGGTACCGGCACCGGTACCGGTACCAACACCAATACCGGTACCGACTGCATCGACATCGGCCAGGATACCGACTCAGGTTCCTTGTCCAGGGCTATTTCTCGGTACAGATCTGGTACCGGGGACGCCCGATGTCGGTACCGATCGATACGCGTATCGATCATTGGAAGGGGACAGACGATACTTCGATTCCTCTGATGATTCTGATTCATCAGATGAGTCTCCCGAAGTATCCATTACCCTTCCTGAGGAGCCTACTTCTCCAAAAAGGAGAATGTCTCCTCCAGAGGATTTGTCCTTTCAAGACTTCATAATAGAAGTGGCTAAAGGACTCTCTATTTCAGTAAGCTCTGAAGCAGAGCCTAGAGCAAAAAAATTAGATATTTTAGGATACTCTAAGGCTCCCAGAGAGGCAGTCACCTTGCCAATTTATGAAATTCTTCATGAACATATGATTGACTTATGGGAGACTCCTCTCACCCTTTCTCCTCATTCTCGCAGATTGGACACTATGTACCGTGTCCCTCCTTGTCCTGGATTTCAGAAAACTCAGCTTCCTCACCACTCCATTGTGGTGCAGTCAGCTATGAAAAGGATAAAGAGTACCAAAAGACACTCTTCTGCTCCTCCAGGAAGAGAATGCAGGACCTTGGATGCTTTTGGTAGGAAAATCTTCCAAGCCAGCATGCTTATTGCCAGAATCAACTTTAAACGGCAGCCGCCGACGGCGGGAAGAACAGCTGAGCCGGTCTGAGAGGCGCGAGGCCGACCAACTGCCTCCGGCCCGATCGGTGCTGTGGGAGGGGAGCAGCAGCTCCTTTAAACGGCAGCCGCCGACAGGCAGGCCCGCGCCTGTCGGGCCCGCGCCTGAGGGCCTCGCCAGAGGGCCCTTTGGCGTGGCCCTTAGACGCAGGCCCATGGCAAAAATTATTCTCTGTACAACCTTCTCCTTCTGTCTCTCCCTTAGGCTGTTCCTCCGTTTAGAGGTATGTCTGTATTATATGTTAACATGATGTAGTCTTTCCCTGTTACCTATGTATCCTTTGCTTATCACTTTGATATTTGGATAAGGTGGTATAAACTGGATTTATTGTTTGGTCTGTATAGTCTGTTTGTATGTTTGTATTTTATGCTAACCTGATGTAGTCTTGTAACCGCTTTGATTGTAAGAAAGGCGGTATAAAAAACCTGTTAAATAAATAAATAAATATAGCCTTTATATGGGTATGTTTCTAAAGGAAGTTGCACAAAAGCTGCACAACTTTCTCCCTTTTATTCCAGAGGATAGAAGGGATGAGTTCCTCCTTTGGCTTAAGCATACTCAAGACATTTCAAAGTTTTCCAACAGGGCAGCCTTTGACTCCTTTGAAGGTGCTAGCAGAGCCTCAGGCATTGCCATAGCTGCTCGCAGAATTGCTTGGCTCCAGGCTTCTGATCTAGAACCCTAGGTTCAGGATGGCTTAGGAAATCTGCCCTGTACGGGTGAAAATCTCTTTGGCAAAGAGTGGCAAATAAAAGCCACTCAGATGGATGCAGAGAATTCTGCTCTGGATAGACTTTCCAAGTCAACCTCCATTCCAGCCAAGAAAAAACCTTTCAAAAAGTCTTTTTACAAAAGGAGCAGATTTCCTTCCACTTCTGGCCAACAATCTTCTACAGGTCGCTTTGCTACTAAGCGTCAGCAACCTAAACAGGCCAGGCCTAAACCTGCAGGGACTGCTACAACCCAGCAGTCCCAACCCCCTCAGGGTTTTTGACTTGATACTAGAGAACTTAACCTTTCTGGCTCTACCACAGCCAGAACCTCTCACCATTCCAGGAAGGTTAGCTCATTTTGCTCCCAGATGGGAGCAAATCACATCAGAGCAGTGGACCCTCTCCATCATAAGAGAGGGCTACAAACTTCATTTCTCAGACCTTCCTCCCTACACCATGGTGAGACATTTCAATTCTCCCACATCTCTCCTCCACCTTCTGGATCAGGAGGTGACTACCCTTCTGGCCCAGAGGGCCATAGAAGAAGTTCCTCTTCTTCAACAGGGGTCAGGGTTTTACTCCCCCTATTTTCTCATTCCAAAGAAAACAGGGGGATACAGATCCATTCTAGATCTCAGAGAATTGAACAAATTTCTATGCAAGGAGAAGTTCAAGATGCTTTCTCTAGGCACTCTCCTTCGATACCTGCAGTCAGGATTGGCTTTGTTCTCTAGATCTCAAGGATGCATACACTCATGTTCTCATCCATCCATCTCACAAAAAATTCCTACGTTTTCTGTTCCAGGGAAAACATTACCAATACAGAGTACTTCCTTTCGGTCTAGTCTCTGCTGCAAGAGTGTTCACCAAATGCATGGCAATAGTGGCTGCATTTCTATGCACTCTGGGAATATTTGTCTTCCCATATCTGGACGACTGGCTCATCCGACTTCCAACCCAGTCGGAGGCTCAGATCTCCCTGAACCGCACCAGGCGCATTCTGCAATACCTGGGACTTGTGATAAACCTCCCAAAGTCCCAGCTCACCACTACTCAGTCCCTGGAATTCATAGGTGCCTGGTTGGACACCACTTCTGCAAGGGCCTACCTTCCTCAGGCCCGTTGTCAACGTCTAGTGCAGTTAGCCTCCCAGATTCAGTCAAAGAGCCACTTAACTGCCAGGGAGATGCTACAGCTGCTAGGCCATATGGCTTCCACAGTACATGTGGTACCCTATGCTCGCCTACACATGAGAGCAGCTCAATGGACTTTGTCCACCCAGTGGACTCAAGCTTCAGGAGCTCTCTCAGATCAAATAGCAACCTCCAAACGTCTCTTTTGGTCTCTCCAATGGTGGATATCCACTCAAAATCTGTTGCTGGGGTCCCCCTTCCAACCTTTGTTGCCCCAGGCAACCCTCACAACAGATGCCTCCCAAACAGGTTGGGGAGCTCATCTACAAGACCTCTCCACCCAAGGCATTTGGTCCCCACAGGAGACCTCTCTTCATATCAACCACTTGGAACTTCGAGCAGTGTTCCTAGCTCTCAAGGTCTTTCATACCCTCCTCAGCTACAAGACAGTCCTCATTCATACGGACAATCAAGTAGCCATGTTTTACATAAACAAGCAAGGAGGAACTGGCTCTCTGTCGCTTTGCAACAAAGCTCTAAGAATGTGGGCCTTCGCCAGAGAGCATCAAATCCATCTCCTGGCAGCATACCTCCCAGGAATCCAAAACTCTTGGGCAGACAGACTCAGTCGAGTTCTGCTTCCACACGAATGGTCCCTGCACATGGATCAGGTACTCAGAATCTTCCAGGAATGGGGAACCCCGGACATAGACCTCTTTGCAAGTCCGTGGAATGCCAAACTTCCCCGGTTCTGTTCCAGAATTCCGTGTCAGGGAGTTCAGGCCAAGGATGCCTTCCTCCTTCACTGGGGTCAGGGCTTCCTGTATGCCTTTCCACCCATTCCTTTGATTCCCAAGACTCTGTTCAAACTCCAGAGGGATCAAGGATCTTTGATCATCATAGCTCCACGCTGGCCACGCCAAGTGTGGTACCCTCTACTTCTGCATCTCTCCCAAGCCACCTCCCTGGACTTGGGAGCTGCGGCAGACCTTCTGTCCCAGAAGGAAGGGACTTTGTGGCATCCAAATCCCAAGTCCCTTCACCTCAGAGCTTGGTTACTGAAGGCCTAGATCTTCAAGACTTCAATCTTTCTCAGCAAGTGAAGGATATCCTCCATGCTTCCAGAAAACCTTCCACTAGGCGTTCCTATGCTTTTAAGTGGAAAAGATTTTCCATTTGGTGTGCTCAAAAGGGTCTTGACCCTCTGGCACTTCCTGTGAATTCTCTATTGGAATATCTCCTCCATCTCTCCAATGCAGGCCTTAAAACAAATTCAGTAAGGGTCCATTTGAGTGCTATTGCAGCATCCCTTAAGCCTCTCAATGGACAACCTATCTCCTCTCATCCTCTTATTGCAAGATTCATGAGAGGCCTAACTTTAACAAAACCTCCCATTCGACCTCCTCCGGTGGCATGGGACTTAAACTTGGTTCTTGGTCAGCTTATGAAGCCATCTTTTGAACCCTTAGCCACTACCTCCTTGAAATTTCTTTCCTGGAAGGTTATTTTCCTTATTGCAGTCACTTCTGCTCGCCGCATCAGTGAACTGCAGGCCCTAGTGGCTAATCCACCTTATACAAGGTTCCATCATGATAAGGTAGTCCTTAGGACAAATCCTCACTTTATGCCTAAAGTGGTCTCACCTTTTCATCTTAATCAAGAGGTATATTTACCTGTCTTTTTTCCAGCTCCTCATGCATCCAGTGCAGAGAGGAACCTTCATACTCTAGATTGTAAAAGAGCTCTTGCTTTTTACTTACACAGGACACAGCAACATAGAAAGTCTTCCCAGCTTTTTGTTTCTTTTGATCCTTCTCATTTAGGACTTCCAGTCTCTAAGAGAACACTGTCCAATTGGATTGCTCAGTGTATTTCTTTTGCTTACCAGAGTAAGAACCTTTCTCTGGAGGGCCATGTCACAGCTCACAATGTGAGGGCCATGGCCGCCTCTATGGCTCATCTTCATTCTGTGTCCATCGACCAGATCTGTCGAGCAGCCACCTGGGCCTCGGTTCATACCTTCACAGCCCATTACAGTTTGGAGAAGGACTTCCGCCGGGATGCCTTGTTTGGTCAGGCTGTCCTCAGACACCTGTTCCATTCTTGAACAACTCCTGCCCTCCTTCCCTGAATGGATGCCTGAGATCCATGGGAAGACGAGGAACCCTTCAGGGTCTCATACCCTTGGGGATCTCCCAGGCATCTTAGCTAGGGAGTCCCCATATGTGAGGACTCATTCCTGCTTGTTCCTGGAGATAGCACAGTTACTTACCTGTAACAGGTGATCTCTGGGAACAGCAGGAATTAGTCCTCACAACCCTCCCACCTCCCCTAGGAGTTGTATCTCTCTGTCTTTCCTTTCCTCTCTCTCTCTATTGTTTCAGCTTTAAACTCGAACTGAGGAGAGTTGGTTAGGAAAGGCGGGAAGGCAGCGCGCAGGCGCTGTGGGATGCTCCCAAAAGCTTTCCTTTTTGGGAAGCTGGGGAGCGTTCCCGCGCAGGCTCTGTCGGTACTGACGTACCCATATGTGAGGACTAATTCCTGCTGTTCCCAGAGATCACCTGTTACAGGAAAGTAACTGTGCTTTGTCTATCAGGTGCCCCCCTCTCCAGGTTTTCAAAGGACTCATCTTCCTCATCATTCCATTGTTGTAGAATCAGCAATGAGGCGGGTGAAGAGTACTAAAAAGCATTCTTCTTATCCGCCAGGTCGTGAGTCTAAGACTTTAGATGCCTTTGGACGCCAGACCTTCCAGGCATCCAGGCTTTCAGCAAGAATTCTCTCATATATTTTCTATATGGGTTTATCTCTTGAAGAGGTCACAAAAAAATTACTGTTTTTGACTCCTTTTCTTCAAGAGCTGAAAAGTGCATACTATTCCTTACTGGTTAGTCATGCTCAAAATATCTCTAGGTTCCTTACTCGTGCTTCCCTAGACTCCTTTGAGTCTGTTAGCAGAACTTCTGCTATAGCTATAGGGGCACGACGTAAAGCCTGGCTCCAGGCTTCAGACTTGGACAAATGGGCACAAGAAAGACTGGGAAATACTCCTTGCACTGGAGAAAATCTCTTTAACAAGGAGTCTTTACTCCAAGTTGCTCAGTTAGCCACTGACATTCCTGTTTCCAGAGGCTGTTCTACGCCTTCTTTCCCAGTTGGTAGGAAATGTCCTACCAAACTTTCTTCCCCTAGGGGGAAAAAGTTTTATCCATCTTCTGCCCATCATACAGATGTTCCCAAACAAGGGAAACATCACCCTGGTCTGAAGAAACCACAACCTCAACAGGGTCAGCAAACCCAGCAATTGCAGGGTTTCAAATAGATCATCATTACCCCTCTTGGTTGGTGGTTAGAGTGGCAGTCTGCTTCTTTTCACTTGAAGTATCTGCACTAATTTTATCCTAACCTTTTCTAGATATCTCTTCATGAGACATCTTTTCTTTTACTCTAAGGGGCTTGTTTACAAAGCTGCGGTAGCGGTTCGCGATCGTTATCGGAGCCGCGACCCCATTGATTTCAATGAGGCCGCGGCTCCAATAACGACCGCGAACCGCTACCGCGGCTTTGTAAACAAGCCCCTAAGAGTCTTTATGATGATCATGCCCATACTTAACAGGTTTTCTTTTTCTCTTTGGGGAAAAGAGAAGTGACAACTATCAATAAGACAGTTGTTTCCCTGTACTGGCATGTATCATCTTACCTTTCAGAGACTTCCTGCATAGTCAGTCTCCTTCAACTCTGTCTTACCTCCCTCTTACTACAACATTTGATTTGTAAGAGTGGCTCTTTTACACTGGTAAGCCCCTGTGGTCCTCTACCTGTTCCACAGGGGGATTCTCCCTTCCAGAGTTATCTCCCCCTTTATTACCTTAGGGCAGCTCATCAGACAGTAGGAAGCCCTACTATGTCTGTTGTTTCTTTTTCCCAATCTAAAAAAGGAGGGCAAAAGAAATTTCCTTCCGCTGCCCTGGTACTTGCTGCAGATACAGCAAATCTCCAGGAACAAGCAGGAATGAGTCTTCACATATGGGTACGTCGGTACCGACGGAGTCTGCGCAGGAACGCTTCCCAGCATCCAATCAGAAAGCTTTTGGAAGCATCCTAACACGCCTACGTGCTGCCTTCCCGCCTTCCCAACTGCCTCTCCTCAGTTTTCGTTTTTCCGCGGAGCCGGCAGGACGTCCTCCTGTCACCGCAGAAAATTCTTCTTTTATTTTTTAGTTTTCTTGTGGTCGCGGCTGCCTTCCCCGACGCCACCAGTACCGTCGGTGTTTCTTTTTTTCTTTTCTTGTAAAATTTTCCTTTTTAAGGAATACATTTTTTCTTCCTTAGTGTCTCACGGTTCTCAGGCCTTCTAGGCCTCTCCATTTTCCTTCATGGAACCGCCAGCCACTTTCCCCAAGAAATGTACAAACTGTGGCGGTACTACTTTATTTTTACACACTCACAATTGGTGTCTAACCTGCTTGGGTCCTGACCATTTTCCTCCGGAGCCCTTGGGCAATAGTTTTGTGAGAAGAAGTTTTCAACATCGAGTTCCCCTCGACACGTGGTCCCCCTCCAACTTCAGGGCACCGACCATATCTTCTTCTTCACAGGATCAGGTAACCCAAAAACAGTCTGTTAAGACTAGCCAGTCCTCGAGCGGCAGTTCTCATGCACAGCATAGAGATGCCTATGGCCTTGTCCTCGAGAATCCACTGGTTTCAAAACCCCAGTGGGAGTCTTCGGCCTCCAAAACCTGTGTGGGGTTTCAGGTTGTTCCTGAGGTTCACACCTCACAGAACATACCTGAGCCGTGCCCGGTGGTGGCATCCGCTTCGAGCGGTACCGGTACCCCGGCATCGGCACTGGTGTTGGATGAAACATTCCTCACCAAGGATTGTCGTCTGGCGTCCTCGGTACCTGCGGGGCCGGTGGATACACTCCAGATCGACCTTCCAGTATTGGTACCGGCACCGATACTAGTACCGACGTTGGTACCCTCCAGACGTGCATCGATAGACTCGCTTCCTTCGATGCCGAGTCTGGAATCGATCTCTAGTCTGGAGGACTGGGTACCGACTCGCCTTGGTACCGACTCCCGTCGGTACTGAAGGCTCGGTTCTGATAATTCGGATCCGTAACTCTCGGTTCCTCCGATACCGTTAGAGTTGCCACCGGCTGGCCTTCTTCCACCGGTATTAGATACGGTACCGAGGTCGGTACCAATATCCACAGTACCATTGCTATCGGTATCTTCCATGCTTCTCTCCTCAGTCTCTCTTCCCTCGATGCCGAGTTTGGAATCGATCCCTAGCATGGACGATCTGTTACCGACTGTCTCTGGTTCTGACTTGCAGTACCAGAGACCACCATCTAAGGATCCCATACTGCACCATTCAGGATCTTCTATTCCTATATACTTGAATAGATCCCTCGGTGCCAATGCTAGTTCTTCATCAGATCTAGCCTATCCAAGGGAAGTTCCCTCTGGGGATCCTTCTTTCCAGACTTTCCTCCTGGATATGGCAAAATCTCTTGCCATTCCTATTCCTGGACAAGATCCTGCACAGGGGGATACAGAATACCTCTCTGTTCCTAGCAAAGCAAAGGAGAATATAATGCTTCCTTTGCATCATTCTTTGCAGGATCTCCTTCTCCGAATGTGGGAAGCTCCTTTAAAGGTACCCCCACCATCCAGAGCAACTGATCTCCTATATCAGGTGCCCCCCTCTCCAGGGTTTCAAAAGACTCAACTTCCTCATCATTCCATTGTGGTAGAATCAGCAATGAGGTGAGTGAAGAGTAATAAAAAGCACTCTTCTTGTCCGCCAGGTCGTGAGTCTAAGACACTAGATGCCTTTGGACGTCAAACCTTCCAGACATCCATGCTTTCAGCAAGAATTCTCTCATATATTTTTTATATGGGTCTATCTCTTGAGGAGGTCACAAAGCAATTACATCTTTTGACTCCTTTTCTTCAAGAGCCCAAGAGTAAAGACTATTCCACACTGGTTAGTCATACTCAAAATATTTCTAGGTTTCTTACTCGTGCTACCCTAGATTCTTGAGTCTGTTAGCAGGACTTCTGCTATGGCTATAGGGGCACGACATAGAGCCTGGCTTCAAGCTTCAGACTTGGACAAATGGGCACAAGAAAGACTGGGAAATACTCCTTGCACTGGAGAAAATCTCTTCAACAAGGAGTCTTTACTCCAGGTTACTCAGTTAACCACTGACTTTCCTTTTTCCATAGGCTGTTCTACGCCTTCTTCTTTCCCAGTAGGTGTGAAATGTCCTACCAAACTTTCTTCCCCTAGGGGGAGAAGGTTTTACCCATCATCTGCCCATCATACAGATGTTCCCAAACAGGGGAAACATCGCCCTGATCTGAAGAATCCACAACATCAACAGGGTCAACAAACCCAGCTGTCGCAGGGTTTCAAATAGTTCATTGTCCCTCTTAGTTGGTGGTTAGGGTGTCAGTCTGCCTCTTTCACTGGCAGTATCTGCACTAAATTTATCCTAACCTACCTAGATATCTCTTCATGAGACATCTTTTTCTAAGAGTCTTATGATGATCATGCCCATACTTCACAGTTTCCTCTTCCTCTTGAAGGAAAGAGAGGTAACAACTATCAAGGGACAGTTGTTTCTCTATACTGGCATGTATCATCTCACCTGTCAGACTTCCTCCATAGTCAATCTCTTGCAACTCTGTCTTACCTCCCTCTTCTACAACATCTGGTTGTAAGAGTGGTTCTTTTCCACCGGTAAGCCTATAGTCCTCTACCTGTTCTACTGGGGGATTCTCCCTTCTGGAGTTCTTTTTCCTCCTTGTTACCTTAGGGCAACTCATCAGACAATACGAAGTCCTATCAGGACTGTTGTTTCTTTTTCCCATTTTAAAGAAGGGAAAAGAAAATTCTTCTATGCTGCCCTGGTAGTTGCTGCAAATACAGCAATTCCTAGTGGTTAGGCCACTGGTTGGGTTCCCTACGCATCCAGGGCTTCCCCTCCACTAGCAATCCTCCTAGCCTCAGTGCTAAGTCCCAAACAGGTTATTAACCTTGTTTGGGAAACCCCATTATCACAGTCTGGTTGGTTAACTTCTATTCTTTGCCTTGGCAGAATAGCTGGTCACCTACTGGCTTTCCACTCCCAGTTTTTCTTCTACCAACCTGCAGCATGCTCTCTGCATCTCTACAGAGTAGCTTTGCACTATGGGCCCTTGCTAGAGAGCATTAGTATCTTGCCTAGCAGATAACCCCAGATGGTTAGGGGGAGGGGGTTCCCCCAGTCATGTCTGCAGGTATTCCCTGCCTTTTCCATCTTATCCTAAATCTCTTTTGAGGCATAAGCCTCAGACCTTTCATTACGTGAAAGCCTACAGGAGGGCCAATTCCCTGGCTTGGCCCATATCTCCTTGAGTCTTCTCGTCAGAGATACCTTTCTCCAATGGCAGCTAGAGGACGCCTAATACCCATCTTGCCCTCATAGGTGGATCACTAGGGTATCTTCCTCCAGAGGCCTCCTCTATTCAATCTCCATACTGCAATTCTGGAGATATCTGGACTTCCTGTCTACAGACTGATGTTATCCTCTGCCATTTTCACGTAGGCCATCCTGGTTATTCAAGAGCTCAAGTTCTGTAAAGAGTTCAGCCTTCCACTTGTCAGGGAGCTCTTCCCTCTGACTCTGCCAGTCATAACCAGGAAAAGAGGATTCTCTATTTACCTATTCAAGCAGGTATCCACCTTCTTGCTGTCAGATGAATCTTCCTCTCTCCCTCTATACCTATAGGGGATGAGGTTCTATGGACATCTCTCCATCCATATGTCTGGAGACATGTGTCTAATATGCCTACCTAGTTTGTCTAGGTATATTTAGATATATATAGATATATATATACTTATCTATATCTATCTGAGTCTTCTACCCATACATATCTCTTTATAGGTATATGCATATATACCCTATATGTGTATATATTTCAATATATATATAGATATAGATATATATTTATAAATATGAGATATATTTTCAGGTAGATCTGTATCCATCTACTTATCTATCTGTCTGTTACGTTCAGATATCCTTACATTCCTATCTGATCCTGACAGATGGGCACCACCCCTATCAATGCTGTGCCAGCATACCTAGGGGACTACACCTATAACCACTCCCTGTGGTAACTAACAATTTTTTCCTTACCATAACCTTTTCAGGTTAGGTACTCCTGAAGCTCTCAATGTACCCTTTTTTCTTTCCTAATTGACCCCATTTAGGAAAGACATTGTGCAGCTTCAGTTGCTCTAAAGCTTACTGCTCCTGAGTCTGTCCTTACTTTCTTATCAGATACAAGGGTCTCCATACCCTTTCTTCCCTACATGGACTGATTCCAACCCCAGTCCAGTTGGGTCAGACTCATTTTTTCTCTTGGTCCTACATTTGTACTATTTTTGGACCACAACAGCTTAAGCTTTCTTTAATAGTACCTTCTGCGTCTCCACTGAAGCTCTACCTCTCATACTACCCCATTTTTTCCCCTGGGGCTACTTCTCACCCTGAAGGGTTCTGACCTCCACTTGCTTTTATTCTACTTTATCACCTCTACTTCTCAGTGAGGTACCCCTTGTGCGCACATTCACTGGCTCTTCCATCAGATCCATATGTAGCTCAGTGCACTTGTGCAATACCAACAAGGGAGGCCCAGATTATAATATTTCATTACTAAATGCCTTTGCTACAGGGTCTTCCCCTCTTGAAGCCCTGTTCTAGCCAGCTGTTCCACAGCTCCTTTTCTGTATTCAACTCCTACCCTCCATCCCCAGGCTGCCTGAGGTCCTCAGGAATAGCATGGCTCGTTCTAGACTTGCAACATGCTAGGACTCCCTCAGGGCATCTGAGCTTGGGAGTCCCCATATGTGAAGACTCATTCCTGCTTGTTCCTGGAGATAGCACAGTTACTTACCTGTAACAGGTGATCTCTGGGAACAGCAGGAATAAGTCTTCACAACCCACCCACCTCCCCTAGGAGTTGCATTTCTCTATCTCTTTCTTTCCCTTCCTTGCTCTCTCTCTCTCTCTCGCTTTCTCTCAGCTTTAAAACTTAACTGAGGAGAGGCAGTTGGGAAGGCGGGAAGGCAGCACGCAGGTGTGTTGGGATGCTTCCAAAAGCTTTCTGATTGGACGCTGGGAAGCGTTCCCGCGCAGACTCCGTCGGTACCGACGTACCCATATGTGAAGACTTATTCCTGCTGTTCCCAGAGATCACCTGTTACAGGTAAGTAACTGTGCTTTCCTAGTGGTTAAGCACTGGTTCTGTTCACCACACAACCAGGGGTTCCCCTCCACTAGCAATTCTTCTAGCCTCAGTGCTAAACCCCAAACAGGTTATCAACCTCGTTTGGAAAACCCTGTTATCACAGACTGGTTGGTTAACTTCTATTCTTCGCCCCCTTGTCCTTGGCAGAATAGTTTGTTACCCACTGGCTTTACACAGCCAGTTTTTTCTTCTAACCAACCTGAAGCATGCTCTCTGCAACTCTACAAAGTAGCTTTGAACTATGGGCCCTTGCTAGAGAGCATTAGTATTTTGACTAGCAGATAACCCCAGATGGTTAGGAGGGGTTCCCCCAGTCATGTTTTCATGACTGGTAGGTATTCCCTACCCTTACCATCTCATCTTAAATCTCTTTTGAGACATAAGGCTCAGGCCTTTCATCATGTGAAAACCTAAAGAATGGCCAATTCCCTGGCTTGGCCCATAGCTCCTTTGGTCTTCTCATCAGAGATAATTTTCTTTCAGTGGCAGCTAAAGGATGCCTGATACCCATCTTGCCCTCATAGGCGGGTCACTATGGTATCTTCCTCCAGTGGCGTCCTCTATCCATTCTCCATACTGCAGTTCTGGAGAGATCTGGACTTGCTGCCTGCAGACTGAAGTTATCCTCTGCATTTTTCACGTAGGCCATCCTGGTTATTCAAGAGCTCAAATTCTGAAAGGAATCTAGACTCCTTCTTGTCAGGGAGACCATTCCTCTGACTCTGCCAGTCATAACCAGGGAAAGAGGATTCTCTATGCATCTATCATCTGCACCTTTAAGAACAGCTTCAGCTGAGCCGGTCAGTCCTTTCGTCCCGGAGCTCTCCCAGGTGGGATTGGAGCCGCTGTCCTGCACCCGCTCTGCCTCCGACCGCCGACCAGCGCATCGCCTGCCCAATCGGGGCTCATCTGCACCTTTAAGAACAGCTTCAGCCGGCGCACCCGCGCCTGAGGGCCTCGCCAGAGGGCCCTTTGGCTCGGCCCTTAGGCTGAGGCCAGTCACCAAGCCCAACAAATTCAACAAATCTACGGGATATCAGAAGCAAACTCTAAAGAACACCCTCAAGACGCCGTAAAAGCAACGTTTCCCACATAGTGACCCGATCAGCCATCCGCTTCCCCTCAACCACGTGCTGCAAGCATATCTACTACTATCTTGCTGAAAGCTCCACAGCCAATACGTTGCCGCCATTACTACTGGTAGTCTTGCTATTTCTATTGCTTATACCTTACTTCTAATACTGCCTTTTGCCATTATTGCCTGCAATATTACTGCTATTGTTGCCAATACTTTCCCTACTAGTATTACCAATAGTTTGGCTCCTTTCGCTGACAGTATTATTGCTACCATTGTTGCCAGTATTCTTGATACTATTGTTGCCGCAAATTCCATCACAGTATTGCCAGTATTCTTGATACTGTTGTTGCTGCAAATTCCTTTACATAACCGCTAATTAATTTCCACACAACCTAGCAGGCCACGCATATCCTGGTTTGAAGCACCACCAGCATACCCATTATCTCCAAAGGAATCCCACTACTAGGAAATAATGAACCAGTTTAACATGCCCATTTCCTTCTTAACCCTCTCTAGTCTATACCTTTTCAGCATCTCCATCACTGGCACCCTATCCGCTGCATCCACCCATAACTTGATCCCAATAGTACAAACACAAGGAAGGAGACAACACAACCACTCACATCACATCCTGCCTGAACCCCCCCAGAACCCTCACTCATACCTAATACACATACCACTCCAACATAACACAAAGATAGGCAGCACCTACACCCACGTAACCTAAAATGTGCACTCATAAATGCTCGATCAGTCCGTAAAACATGGCCAGCCATTATTGACCTCATAACACAGCTCAAGCTAGACATCCTACTATTAACAGAATCATGGCTCACCACCTCAGACTCAGTACTCATTAATCAACTCATCCCCCCGAACTTCTCAATACACTTCTGCCACAGAATAGACCGTAAAGGAAGTGGTACTCTCATTCTGACAAAAGAAGATCTCCAATACCAAACAATTAGCTCCAATAGCTCAGACCATCTTGATGTAATCACCATTGTCAACAACCATAACACCATTAACCTTATCTACAGATCCCCGAATGCCTCTGCTGAAGACCTTGCAACTATTATTGATCTAGCATCCAACCCCAAAAATATACATAAGCCGTACTGGGTGATTTCAATCTTCCAACCTTGCAGGACAGTCACGCCAATGCCTTCCTCGAAGCATTCAACAACTTAGGATACGAACAACTAGTTGATGCCCCCACTCATCGAAAAGGGAACAAACTAGACCTCATCTTCTGCCCCCAACCTGATGGGAATTCAAAATACAATCACAACATAGTTATCACACCCGTCCCATGGTCTGATCACAACTTGATACAATTCCAAATACCACCTCAACAGAATAATGATCGTACAAAGGAATTAACTACAAATCCAACATCATCCACCAGACGATTCAGATCCTTTGACAAGGCGTTAATCATCAAGGAAGTCCTACCTAACATCAATAATGCACCACCAAACCTCGAAGGGATCATGGCCTCATGGAACAACAGCCTGAGCTCCTTTGCCCGCAAACCTGCCCAAACCAATCCGCCAGCCCCAGGCAAGCATCCAAGAAACAGGAAAACAGCCCATTGGTACACCACTGAACTAAGAACCTCTCTACTCCTACTAAGAAAACTGGAAAGAAATTGGTGACGTACACGGTCCACATCAGACCTGACAGCATACACCTCCCACCTTAAAAAGCATCGAGATTCAATATCCACAACAATGAGAAATCATCACTCAAATCTCCTGAACCGTTCTCTGAACAAACCCCATTAACTTTTTAACATAGTAAAAACCTTAACAAAAGAACCCTCACCCCCCCAACTAGCCACAATTCACCTACAGGACTATGCAGATTACTTACAAGCCAAAATCAATAGCGTTGGAAAAACCACAGTATCCAGCCCCAACAGCAACCCAACACAACTTAATCCACTAACCACCATCAGAACACCAACACCTACTGAAATTGAGAACATTATCTCCACCGTGAATGCCACCACTGCCCTGAACGACCCCTGTCCAGCATTCTGGATAAGAGCATTATGTAAGGAAATCAGCCCCGTACTATGCAAGATTATGGACCTATCCTTCTCCACAGGTATATTCCCATCATGCCTCAAGCAGACATCAATCCGGCCCCTTTTGAAGAACAACAAACTAAACCCGCAGAAGGTAGAATCTTATCGCCCAATATCGAGCATCCCGCTGTTAGCAAAGCTAATCGAGAAGGTTGTCCAGCGCCAAATACAGGACCACATCGACTCCACAGCTCCCCTCGACCCATCCCAACATGGCTTTTGAGAATCTCATGGAATAGAAACCCTCCTAACCACTCTAATCAACACACTGATTGCAGGAACCGACGACATCAAGCAAGGTTTTGCATTAATCTTCCTGGACATAGCTGCTGCCTTTGATTCTGTAAACCATAATCAACTCCTGGTACGGCTACAAGATAAGGAAATCAACGGTCAAGCATTAAGTTGGTGTAAATCATATCTAACGGAGAGATGGCAGCAGGTTCGTTCAAACACCACAACCTTGGAACCTTTCCAACAAAAACATGGCGTACCGCAGGGCTCCTCACTCTCCGCCTTATTATTCAACATCTACATGCAGCCCATATGTGAATTAATCCGATCCTTCAACATCTCATGTCTGATCTATGCTGATGATGTCCTACTCTTCATACCATTCTTGACTGACAAACCGGATTTCTCCCCACTGATTAAATGCTTTGAGGCTGTCACAGACTGGTTCCAAGCACAAGGCCTCAAAATAAACTTCAGCAAAACAGATGTACTCTTCACTACAAGAAATCAATCTTTCTCCCCCCACCTGCTCTAAAGACGAGAGACGCTGAGCTCATAAGCAGACCCACCATCTGATACCTCGGTGTCACACTGGACCAGCAGCTGGAGTTCAAAACGCACATCAATAGCATCATTAAACAGATCCACCACAAAATTAGAACGCTGAGACATCTCCGACCACTATTACAACCAAGCGACTTTAGAACAGTCTTTCAGGCCCTTGTGACCCCCCATTTTGACTTTGCTAATGCGATTCTTCATGGCCTACCAAAGAGCACTATAAGCCCGTTACAACTAGCAATGAATACCGCTGCACACTTCCTGCATGGAACATCCAGAGGAGACCATATTACCCCAATTCTAAAGGACTTGCATTGGCTGCCTATCTACTGTCGTACCACATATAAGATAGTCTTGATGACATTTAAAGCCATCAACAACATGTCCGCCTCCTCCCTAACAGAGCTGCTTCACCCTACCCCTGCAAACAGAGAGAGGAGATCTTTCGCCATCAATACCCTCCAAATTCCCCGCGAAAGAACTAAATGCAACCAGGCAACAAAGAAAAGAGCTTTCAAATTCTATGCCCCCACATGCTGGAATGCGCTTCCATCTTCCATACGAGCAATCTCCGACATTAACCAAGTCAGAAAAGTCCTAAAACATCATCTCTTCCTATTACACTGCTCACAACCTAACACCAGCCACATCACATCCAGATAAACAATAAGCCAGGTGGCAACCTATGGTCACAATGTACAGAATTGTAAATGTTGTAAATAGTTACCCTAGTTGAAATCCAAGTTGTACCCCCTGTTCAATGTAAAAGCATATCAGTTTTTATTGAGATGCTCAAATGTTACCTGTGAACCGCACTGATTTTAAAGAGCGCGGTATATAAAAAACAATAAATAAATAAATAAAAAATAAATCTATTCAAGCAGGTATCAACCTTCTTGCTATTAGAGGAATCTTTCTCTCTCTCCATATCCCTAGGGGGGATCTGGTTCTATAGACATCTCTCCATCCAAATACCTGGGGACATGTGTCTATATGCCTACATATTCATATATAGATAGATAGATAGATTTTTATTTATTTATTTAGACAGTTTTGTATACCGCCTTATCCTTCAATCAAAGCGGTCACAACACAATTGGGGGATACATTTAACACGTGGGGATATGAGACACATACACTAATACTTACAGGGAACATGGGCAATGGAGGGTTAAGTGGCTTGCCCAAGACCACAAGGAGCACCTGTGGGACTAGAAACCCCAGTCCTTCCGGCCCAAGGTTGCTGTCCTCTAGTGGGATTTGAACCCCTGACCTTCCGGCCTGAAGTACCTTGCCCCAACCACTAGGCTACTCCTCCTCCTCTATATCTATCTGTGTATCTTCTGCCCATACATATCTCTCTCTATATATATCCATATATACCCTATATGTGTATATATTTAGATATATATAGATATATCTAGTGAGATATTTCTTTTAGGTAGATATGTATTGTCATGAGGTAGATAGCACAGACCCTGAAATATTAAGAAATAATAGGAAAGAAGAGCTTACCTTGCAGCCACATGTGCAGTTGCAGCATTCACAGTGCAGAGAGGCAGGGAAAAGGAAAACAAACTTTCCACATGGTTTTAGTGACGCAGTAAGAATTGAGGGTTCCAATCAGGCTCACCTGGACCCAGACTCACGTTCTACGTTAGTTGAGCAGAGAGATAAAAACAGGTGGGAAATCCCACAGAGGGAGAAGTGGAAGGAGAAGGAGAGAGAAGGGAAGCTGGAGCCTGGATTAGGGCTGGAGCAGGAGTTTGATTCTGAGGAGGAAAGCAGAGACCAAAGGAAGTCTGACTGCAGTTCCAGGCAGGCTTGGAGAGAAGGTGAGAACAGAACTCCCAAGCAGTTACAGAAAGACACGTTGCCTTGGAGAGCCAGGGCTGAAGAAAGGCAGGCTGATAAACCCAGGAGAGCTAAGAAAGACTGTAGCAAAGTCTTCCCAGCCAGAGGGGTCCTCATGCCGAGGCAAACAGCCCAGCCAACAGAAGGCAGAGGTCACGTACAGGGAAGCTCACTGAAGGCAGGAAGTGAGTTTCCTTCAGCCAAGCACAGTTACCGGTGTTCCCAAAGAAGAGCAGGCTGCAGGGCAGAGAGAAAGCCTTGGCTAGAAGCAGAGGAGGTTGAAACCATCTTCTCCACAGGAAAAGATAAGTACCCTATCTTTTGTGAAGGGAGAGAAGGGGGTCTCCGTGGGAAAAGCCAGGCTTACAACAAGCTAGTGAACTCTTATTGGCCTAAGCCGTGGGAAGAAATCCCCAGCACAGCTCCTGCTATCTGGGACACCCAAAAGCAGCTCCAACTTGCAGCAACTGAGGTTTCCCCAGGGCAAGGCTCGGAGAGCAGCTTCACAGGGGCTCAGTGTCCCTACACAGGACCAGGTCCTGGCCCTATGCAGTGGGAGACCTATAGCACAGAAAACATCCCTGAGCCCAGGGAATGTGCTTTATGTGTGGCTGATAACATAGAGTCTCTCTGTTAAGGAAAAGAGCAAGAAAGAAAGTGTATTTTTGCACATGGGAAATGTGATGGACTTTTACTTGCTGGAAAGAAGCGTAATTATTATTTGTTAAGCATCCTCTACACCGGTGAAGCAACCGTTCTTTTCTGTTGTCCTTATTCTATGACATCCTCAAGGGAAAGGGAATAAAACCCAACCTTAATTTCACTCTGGTCACGACTACAGTGTTCTTATTTTCCACAACTCAAGGCTATACCCGGGCCTAGGCAACCGCCTAAGACCGGCATAGTCTCACAGTATCCACATACTTATCTATCTGTCTGTTTAGATTCAGATATCCATACATTCCTATATGATCCTGACAGATGGGCACTACCCCTATCAATGCTGTGCCAGCATACTTAGGGTTCTACACATATAACCACTTCCTGTGGTAATTAACAAACTTTTCCTTACCATAACCTTTTAGGGTTAGGTACCCCTGAAGCTCTCCATGTACTGTCAGATGGCTGCCTGGGTGAGAATGTTCACAGTCTTGGCAAGTGCATATGTCAATATGATTTGCAAGGGATTGTGGGCAATGCAGTCCATTCACACCAGACACAGCTGCTCACAATAATTTAGTTGTGCTCAAGTGTAAAGCCAATAAGATATTTATTTATGGGGTTATTTCTCCCAACACAGATATGCTTGGTAGCACATAAATCAGGTTACTTGCTTTCAGTGTTAAACTTGGAAAAACAAAATCAGGAAAACAACATTTTAACTTATCAGGCAATCAAAGCAAAAGAAATAAGACCTGGTTGGTAACAAACTGGTCTTTTCTGTAGGCTTTAGCTAATATTCTCTTAGCACTGTATCAAACAACAAACCAAAAGCCACAAAGAAAGGAAAAACTGTTCTTTTCAGGTTAACTTCTTATATCTTCCCACATAGATTCAGAAGTGATTCTCTCAGAGCTCACAAGCAATTAGGTAAGGCTCAATTGCTAGCAGTTATCCAGCTGAAACCCCTTAGCTGGCTTGCTTTCTACTGCGTGGCTAAAAATCCTACTCAGGAGCTTTTCTGAGTAGATTAAAGAACAAGTTTGTATTTCTTTGTGATGGTTGCTGTACTTTATAACAGAAAATCACCAAAGGAGTTTAGACAGAGAGCAGTCCATGTAAACAGATTCTTCATCTGCTATCATTCCCCCTTCTTCAACAAGCATGGGTTCAATATCATGGATTGGCACAGATGAATCTCCCAATGGAGCACTTTCAGGAGAATACTTGTTTCCCTGCTGTCTTTCAAGGTTATAACTAGGGCATAGATCAGTGTTCATACCTGAGCTTCCATTGCTGTTAGAGTTCCTCTCTATTTAGCCTGGCCAGTATGTAGTCCAGTTCTTATGTCCAGCCTTCCAATCCATATCCCTGGACACTGGATCTCTCTTCACATACCTTCTGGCACGGGTCTTAGGGTCCCTTCCACATGCAGCCGTCTCCCTCACAGGTACCGTCTGGAGATTCCTAGCTCTGCAGCACCATTCCTCTGGCTTTCCCCAGTCCAATGGTGTATGCTGGCCCTTGGAAAGCCTCCCAGTATACGTACTGCTCTGGACTCTTCTAGACCTCTCAAAGGCTTTTCTCCTCTTTCTTCCAAAGGGTTTCTTTCCCTCTCTGTCCGTCCGGTTTGGCTTCTGCTTCTGATGATCCTCCTGATGATGAAGATGATCAAGCTCAAGCTGCTTCTCTGTAGAATAAACTCTACCTTTATTTTGCTTAGATGAGTGCTCCTCCCTAACACAGCGCAGCTTTGCTGAATCAGGCCCTGCCCTTTGAGATGAGTGCTTAGGGATTACCTCATAGCCCTCCTGATTGAACACACGTTTCCCCACGTCAGCTCCTCTAATGGCTGCTGGAAACCTGGTGCATTCTGGGACTGGTAGTCTTTTATGGGAAACTTCTGTTTTCTTATTTCTACCAGAACTGACAGGTTGCTTGTTCAGAGTCACTTCACCTTTCCTATAGCTCCTTCCTGAGCTATGATAAGCTTCCTTATCACAGTACCTTTTCCTTTCCTAATTGACCCCATTTAGGAAAGACATTGCGGAGCTTCAGTTAATCTAAAGCTTAGCGCCTCCTAAGTCTGTCCTTACTTTCTTATCAAATACAAGGGTCTCCATACCCTTTCTCTCCTACATGGACTGATTCCATTGCCAGTCCAATTGGGTCAGACTCATTTTTTCTTTTGGTCCTAGGTTTGTACTGTTTTTGGACCTAAACAGCTTAAGCTTTCTCTAGTAGTACCTTCTGCGTCTTCCGCTGAAGCTCTACCTCTTATACTACCCCAGTTTTCCCCTGGGGCTATTTCTCACCCTGAAGGGTTCTGACCTCCACTTGTTTTTTCTACTTTTATTACCTCTGCTTCTCAGTGAGGTACTCCTTGAGGTTCTTCACTGGCTCTTCTAACAGATCCATATGAACCTCAGTAGACTTTTGCAATGCCAACAAGGGAGGCCCATATTACAATATTTTACTACTAAATGCCCTCTATACAGGGTCTTCCCCTTTAGAAGCCCTGTTCTAGGCCAGCTGTTCCACAGCTCCTTTTCTGTATTCAACTCCTACCCTCCATCCCCAGGATGCCTGAGGTCCTGAGGAATAGCATGACTCTTTCTAGACTCGCAACATGCTAGGACTCCCTCTGGGCATCTCAGCTTGGGAGTCCCCATATGTGAAGACTCATTCCTGCTTGTTCCTGGAGATAGCACAGTTACTTACCTGTAACAGGTGATCTCTGGGAACAGCAGGAATAAGTCTTCACAACCCACCCACCTCCCCTAGGAGTTGCATTTCTCTATCTCTATCTTTCCCTTTCTTGCTCTCTCTCTCTCTTTGCCTCAGCTTTAAAACTTAACTGAGGAGAGGCAGTTGGGAAAGGCGGGAAGGCAGCACGCAGGCGTGTTGGGATGCTTCCAAAAGCGTTCTGATTGGACGCTGGGGAGCGTTCCCGCACAGACTCCGTCGGTACTGACGTACCCATATGTGAAGACTTATTCCTGCTGTTCCCAGAGATCACCTGTTACAGGTAAGTAACTATGCTTTCCCTACCTGGACGACTGGCTCATAAGGGGGGGGGGGGCATGGCTCCAGAGGTGCATCATGCCACCGGGTGCACCATCCACGCCCTGCAGCACTTGGGATTTGTCATCAATTACCCTGTCACACCTTTCCCCGATTCAGTGCCTAGAGTTTATAGGGACTCAGCTAGACAACCTCCAAGCAAAGGCCTTCCTCCCTCAGGAGAGGGCAGAACGTCTTAGAAGACTAGTGTCACCAGCAGTGGCCGAACTGTGGCGTAAGCAGCCAGCCAGACTGCTGGGCCTGACCTTTCTTAATGAAAAGTGGTAGTTGTGAGTCAGAGTGGTCAGGTTTTTCAAAAAGGATTTTATTCCCCTCCCGGGGTTGGATTTTCAAAAATAGTATAATACCAAAAGAACTCAGGATACAACCATTATTTTGGCACAACTGAAGAAAAACTTAAATACAGCGTCTTGCTTCAACCAAAAGTCATAAATCACAGTGAGCAGTTTTATCTAATATGCTAGCAGTCTGTTCTTAGCTTTTTCAGCTGTTACAAGGCACTCTTGTCTTTAGCTTCAGCGCAAAGAAGAACTCATATCAGACATCAGTAAAGAGCAATCCATTTCCTCAACACATGGACTTATGATACTAGCCTCTGTAATCATAGGCTCATCAATTACAGTCTTTTCCCTAGGATAGAAAGTCTGTAGCTTTCTTAACTCCGTCTCTCTCTCAGAGCTTTCTGCACAGCCCTCTTCACAACAAGGCAGATAATTGTCATATAGCTTGTAGTAGCAGGAAGGAGAGACTCCTCTATCTAAGCAAGCTTTCTCTTTAAAACTTTTGAACCCTCCTGCCTTTTGTATTCAGCTGCAACTCATAGCACTGCTCTCTTCTGTTAAATGAAGACTTTTCTCGTGGAAGTCTTTTGTAGGGCTTTACTGGCATACATTCATCAGGATCAAACATACACACATCCTCCACGGGACTGCTTTCCCTCTCAAGGGCTTGTAATTGTTTTAAACAGCTCTGCTTCAACTCAGCCAGGTGCCTGGGAAATTCACACTGCGTCAGAGGTAAGTGTTTCCTACAGCTGACCTCTCTGGGTGAAACTTTCTTTGTTTCCTTCTGGTAATTCCTCTGTGGCTTCCTGCTCAAAGTTTCAGGCAGTTCAAACTCTGTGTCTGAGTATTCTGAATATTCTGAGCTTCCTTCCGAGTCCTGCAAGTTTCCCTTGTCTTGCCAAGCTCCTGAAGCTGTCGTACCTTGCCAAGCTCCTAGATCTCTTGAATCTAACTCTGTTTGCCTTGAGCATTTTTTATACAGCTTCATGGGCGTTCCCTTGCCCAGGTGAAAGCTGTTTTCCTCATCATTTGGGGAATGCTTGCTAACTAGGCGTGACTGCAGACCTCGTGTCTGAGTTTGTTTATGTTGGCTATGGTAACTAGGAACCTTCTGACGTGCCTGCCTGTCAGAATCCAAGCTATACACAGCAGATTTCTGTGTTTCTGAGGCAGAGGGCAGATCTTCCATGTTACACTAGCCTCAGATGTACAGCACTGCCGGATGTTAACCACTCATCTTCTCCTCCACCTGCTGGGCCACATGGCCTCCACGGTCCACGTGACCCTATACACCCGCCTACATATGAGTCCGGCCCAGTGGTGTCTCTGCTCTCAGTGGACACAAGCCATGGGCAGGTTTAGGGAGAGGGTGGGAGTGACCCGCCAGATGGTGGACTACCTTGACTGGTGGCAGAATCCCCACCACCTCCAGGCTGGGATGCCCTTCTGGCAACCCATCCCCCATAGGGTTGGGGAGTTCATGGCAGGAACCTCCCCATACAAGGCAGCTGGTCCCAGACGGAACGCAGGCTGCAGATCAACCTTCTGGAGCTCGGGCTTCTAGCTCAACGAGCCTTATGCCACCGACTGCAACGCCAGTCAGTGCTGGTCCAGACAGACAACCAAGTCGCAATGTTCTATGTCAGCAAGCAAAAGGGTGCACTGGGTTGTACTCCCTCTGCCAAGAGGCGATAGCCCTCTGCTCATTTGCGATGTGCAACGAGATGCTCCTGAGCACGGTCTACCTCCTGGACCAGGACAATGCACTGGTGGACAAGCTGAGCAATGTCCTTCAGCCGCACGAGTGGTACCTGGATCCCAGAGTGGCCTCACAGCTGTTTCGACTTTCGAGCATCCCCCTAATGGACTTGTTCGCCAGCCCAGAAAACAGACAGCTTCTGCTCCCATCAGCTGCACCCTTCCCGGGTAGCAGTGGACCCGTGACTTATGCAGTAGACAGAAGGCCTCTTCTAGGCCTTCCCAACGACACCACTGGTTGCCAAGACCCTCTTCAAGGCCCAACATGACAGGGCATCACTGATACTAATAGCCACTTGGTGGCCCAGGCAACCCTGATTCCCACTGCTCCTCTCCCTGATGACGGAATCACCGATTCCCCTGGGCCGTGCCCCAGACCTACTCTCACAGGAGGAGTGCTCTCTCCTGCACCCCATCCTGGGATCCCTTTTACTCACAGCTTCACTGCTGAAAGGGTAGCGCTAGCTCCCTTCAATCTCCCGCAGGACAAGGAAGAGGTCCTCCTGGCCTCCCAAAAGGCTTCCTCAAGGAGGGCGTATGCCTTCAAGTGGTGCGGGTTCTCAGTCTGATGTGCCGAGAAGCAAGAAAACTTGTTCTCCTGTTTGGTGCAGATGGTGCTTTAGTATCTACTCCACCTGTCACAAGTGGGACTGAAATCTAACTCAGTCATGGTGCACATGAGCGCTATCACAGCGCATGTCTTACTACAACAAAGGCTAACACACCTTGTTAATGAAGACGAGCACTTTTATTTATAATACAAAGCAGGGTTAACTTGAATTTCACTTATTTAACTTCTTAATTCATACTTATTTAGAAAGGCAAGTAATTCATATATCTACCTAAGCACTTAATTATACAAGAAAATAATAACTGGAAAGCTAATTACAGAAGAATAATACTTCACCGAAAGAGTTCTGAACTTCATCTCCTATCCCACTTCGATTGAATGGATCCCTGATTCAACCAGACAAGAGAGACTTCTCAATCAGGAGTTTTCTAGGCAGCGCGTCCATTCCTAGAAAGAGATCCCTGGGTAGCTCCTCTCTAGCTGAAACAGGCATCTCTTTTTATCCTGTTTGCAAATAACCAGCTGTTGCGCAGACAGCTAGCCATTTCTCACCAGGCGACATGTAAGGGCAGCTATCCATCAAACATAGTCAAGACACTGGCCAGGTATCTGACAGTGTTCAAAGGAATGCTTCAAAGGAATGCCTCCCCCACCCCCCATGGCTTCGAAAGTTCAGAACTCCTTAATTACAATTGATATGCATCTTGCTTGCATTGTTATCAATTGATTGTTTAGAGAATTGCCTCCTGTACATCTGTTAAAGAGAATTATCTCCTCTACATTTACATGTGTTAAAAGGAGAATTGTCTCCTGTACATTTGCTAAGAGAATTGTCTCCCTCTCTGGTCTTCCGGAATCTCTGTAGTTATGTGAATGGTTTCAAATACCCCATTTCAACAGTTTCTTATATCCCCCACTTACTGTTGAGAAGCATGATCAATAGTCAATTTTTTAATTCATTTGTATTACAGCGCACCACTATTCAGTTGGGAAAAGCCCTCTCGGCTCAGCCTCTGGTAGGTATCTCTGTTCCTGTGGGGCTTCATACTATCCAAACCCCCCGTCCGCCCACCACAGCAGAATGGGATCTCAACATGGCATTCTCACAGCGTTCTAAGCCACCGTTTGAGCCCCTGGCTACCTGCCACTTGCGGTATCTCTCCTGGAAGGTCATCTTTCTCATGGTACTCACATCAGCTTGCAGGGTTAGCGAGCTCCAGGTTTATTTTTTTTTATTTTTATTTAGTGAGTATTTGTATCCCGCTCCTTCCAGCGATCAGAAGCGGTAAGATTACTATTGCGAAACTGCCAAATCAAAGCAGGTACAAATTTTGTTTACATACAGATTATCAGAAAAGCACGTCACACAGAGTTTCAGATTATCAGAACAACACGTCACACAGAGCTAACAATTCGTAGCTATGGGGAAGATCATTTACATATATACATAGATACATATATACAGGATAGGTTTCTTGGTCAATGTGGACAGGGGGCTGCCCCCAACTGAGGGTTTAATTCAGGTTGAAATGGGTTTGGAAAATGTGCGTCTTGAGTTTCTTTCTGAAGTCTAGAAGGTCATTGCTAGCTCGTAGCTCTGGTGGTAGTTGGTTCCAAAGCGTTGGTGCCACATATGAAAAAGCTCTGTGGCTGGTGTTAGTTTTGGTAGATCTTATGTCTGTTGGAGTGTGGAGGATGTTGGCGTTGTGGGTTCTTCTGCTTCGGGTAGGAGGTTGCATTCTGACTAGGTTGTTGAGGAAAGAAGGTGCTAAGTTGTGGATGAGTTTGAAAGTAGTTGTTAGTATTTTATATTTGTGCGAGCTGTGATGGGTAGCCAGTGTAGTTGAATTAGTACTGGTGTGATGTGGTCGTTTAGTTTTTTCTTCATTATGACCCTGGCAGCTACATTTTGTGCCATTTGTAATATGTTTAGGGTTTTTTTAGGTAGACCTTGTAGGATGGCGTTGCAGTAGTCAAAATGTGGCATGATGAGTGCTTGAGCCACTGTTCTGAAATCTTGGGGATCAATAATACTCCGGATGGGTTGGAGGACTCTAAGCTTGTGGAAAACTGCTCTGTTGGTCTTTCGGAGGTGTTTCTCCATCTTTAGGTCACAGTCAAAAGTGACTCCTAGATACTTTATTTCTTTTTTCGTTTGGTAAGTGTTGTTACATAGTGTGATTGATGGGGGTGGGACAAAGTTCGGTTCTTTGGAGAGATACATTACTTCGGTTTTTTTGTGATTTATCGACATACTGCTTTGTTGTAACCAGTCTTGCATCTCTTCAATGCATGTCTCCAGTGGGCTGTAGTTTGGGTTTTCAGTGTCTAGTTGCGAGTATAGCATGATATCATCGGCATAGATGTGGTAATTAATTTTGTGCCGCGTGAATATTTTGCATAGTGGCTGCATATATATGTTAAATAGAAGCGCCGAGAGAGCAGAGCCCTGGGGGATTCCCTGTGTTTGGGTGAAAGGTTCTGCTTGTTCTCCGTTGAATTGAACCTGTTGTGTTCGATTGGATATGTAGGAGGTGAACCACTTTAGGGGGGTTCCAGTTATTCCTATTGATTTTATCCTATTTATGAGTGTTTCATGATTAACTGTATCAAAGGCAGCTGAGATGTCGATGAATACAAGAATGTACATTTTCTTTTTGTTTTCAAGGCCCTTTAGGAGGTTGTTAAGTAGGACTAGTAACAGGGTTTCCACTCCATGATGTTGCCTGAAGCCATATTGCTGGTCATCTAGAGGAGCACTGTCTGTCAGATGGTCTTGGACTTGTAGAAGGACTGTTTTTTCTATGATCTTTGCCAGGAAGGAGATACTTGATATGGGACGGTATGAGGCTGGGTCTTCCCTGTTGAGTGTATTGTTTTTTAGTATCGGTCTAATGACTGATCTCTTTAGTTCTGAGGGCATGAGTCCCTGTTGCAGGGATAGGTTAACTATGTGTGTGATGTGAGGTGCTATGTCTTGTTTCACTGTCTTGATCCAGGCTGCAGGGCAGGGGTCTAGAGGGGAGGTGGTGCTTTTTAGGCTTGAGACAATGGTTGTGATTTGCTTGGTTCCGATTTTGTGGAAGTGCTTCCATAACTGGGTTTGCGTTATGTTGTTCTCACTCTTAATTTGTGGTGTTGGTGGGGCTGGGGGGGGGGGGGATCAGGGGCCGTCAGTTTGTTCGCGTAATGGTTTGCCAGGGTTTGGGCTTTGATGGAGGAGTTGTGGTTGGCAATCTGGTCGGTTTTGGTTAGTGATTTGACTAGTTCGAATAACTCTCTTGGGCGATTGATCGCCTTGTTTAGAATGTTTGTGTGATGTGTTTTTTTTGCATTGTTCACGTCGTCTTTGTATTTTGCAAGATGGGCCATGTATTTAGTTTTGAGATCGGAGGATTTGGTTTGTCTCCATTTTCTCTCTATTTTACGGAGCTCCCTTTTCGCTTTTGTTAGAGTTCCTGTGTACCAGGGTTCCGAGTTGATCTTACGTAGGTTTGTTGAGTGTTTCAATGTTGGGTTAGAAGTGTTTTGGATGTGTGTGTTCCATCTGTTTGTTAGTTCGACGAGGTCTGTGGAATCTAGGTTTATGTGGGATGCAATGGCGTTTATGAGGTATGAGGTTTGATGGCACAGCCCTCCTACACAAGGTTCTACAAGAGCAGGGTGGTGCTCTGTACACACCTCATTTCTACCGAAGGTGGTGTCCCCATTCCATCTTCTTTCCAAGTCCTCACGCCAGCAAAGCGGAGACCATCCTACATATTTTGGATTATAAAATGGTCCTGTCCTATTTGCAACAGACCCAAGGCCACTGCAAAGCACCTCATCTTTTTGTCTCCTATGACCCCAGTCAACTGGGGCTCCCAGTGAACAAGCGAACTCTATCCACTTGGGTGGTGAACTGCATTGCCCTTGCCTATGAGCAAGCTGGGATCTCACTAGACCAGTGGGTCACGGCACACTGTGTCAGAGCCATGGCTACTTCCATGGCAAATCTGTGTTCGGTCCCCATTATGGAAATCTGCCAGGCCACCACCTGCTCTTTGGTCCATGCCTTTGTATCTCACTACTGCCTGGAGAGGGGGTCCCAACAGGGCAGCACCTTCGGCCAGGCCGTATTCCATAATCTCTTCAGGGTAAAGGCAACTCCTGCTCGCCAACCCTTCTGTATTCAGGCTACCAGAGTGTGGGTGGCCTGCTGGACACTTGGGTCTTGCGAGAGTCTCTCACTTGGGACTCAACTTCTGCAGCTCGTGGCTCACCCTTTGCAGGTCACCATGGTGTCTTTACAGATTCTTGGTAGCCTGTAATGACTGACTTCCTGCTTGTTCCCGGAGAAAGCGTAGTTACTCACCTGTAACAGATGTTTTCCAGGAACAGCAGGAATCAATCCTCACAATCCTCCCTCCTCCTCTTGTTGTTTCTTTACTGTATTTTAATTTTTGCATGCATGGTGCATCTCCCAAAGGCTTTCTTTGAAAGCTGGGGAGATGCTTTTGCACAGGTTCCGTCTGCACCCCTATTTGAGGACTGATTCCTGCTGTCCCCAGAGATAACTTGTTACAGGTGAGTATGCTAAATGGTTCAGAGGAAAGTGACCAAAATGATTTGGAGGCTGCGCCAGAAGACATATGAGAAGAGACTTGAAGACCTTAATATGTATACCCTAGAGGAGAAGAGGGACAAGAGAGATATAATACAGATGTTTAAGTACTTAAAGGGTATTAATGAACAAACAAACCTTTTTCAAAAAAGGGGGGAGGGAAGCTGTAAAACTAGAGGGCATACAATGAAGCTGCAAGGCAGTAAACTTAAAAGCAACATCAGGAAATACTTTTTCACTGAAACGACGGTGGATGCTTGGAATGCGCTTCCGATGGAGGTGGTAGGGGCAAATACAGTGTCGGAATTCATAATGGCATGGGACAGACACAGTGGATCCCTTTATAACAAGAAATGAAATCGAAGCAAACTTTTTTACTTTGATAAATAGAGGAAGTTGATCTGCACGGAGCAACAGGTACAGCCCTAAACACAGGCGTAGTGGGGAGTGATCTGCATGGGGCTGCAGTACAATCACTGGCCACCTCACTGGGTGCTGTCATATATTATGTTACTATGTAGGAATTCCCTATCCCGCCACAGCTCACAGGCCTTTTTCTTGAGGTCACCGATCTGAAAGACAAGAACATAACATCTCTATTAGCAGCAGCACATGCAGACCGAACCAGCCCTGCTTCCAACCTACCCATAGGCTGCTGGTATCCCTCCCCTCGAAAAAGAAAGACCTAGGCAGCTGCCTTCATGACTGTTGCACTCGCCTCCTTGGGGAACACTGCCTCTTCATTGAAAGCAGAATGGAGTCGCCTCCAGGACCGCTGCATCATTCAAAAGTTGAGCCTCCTCCCTGGTTTAGGGAAGAAGCACTTCTCGTTGGCCACATCCACTCATGGGAAATTTGGCTTCCGCCTGGGAGGTACTTCTGTTGCCATCATTTGCTTTGCAAAAGTGGTTCCGTGCTCATGCCCACGGAGTGTGCACGTATATGCGTGTTCCGCATGTGTTTCATGTGCATGTCTACATGCCGAATACAACAGATACCTACTGGGGTTTGGAGTATGTGCATGTGCGTGGCACGACCATGCAGGGTGCCACGCATGTATTTATGCATGCATTCCATGCACAATCTGTGCAAACGTGTATACACAGAACCAAAACGGGGACCTGGCAAGAGTGGTGTACGCACCATTGTTTCATTATTAACAAAGCCAGTAATAGCCTGATGGCACCCACTCCATAATAAACACTGTTCTCACCTAAAAACATGTTGTTTGTTTTTTTTTATTACAACAAGGAGAGATAACAGAAAATGGAGAATGATATAAATGAGTCCAAAAAACACAGAAGGAACCAATGGTCATGCAAGTAGTCCTGTATAAGTTTTCTTTGGATCTCATTCCCTCTTGCAACATCTGATTGAGCAGGGGCATACATGGGAAGTTCTGGTGGGAGATCAGGAGCTATGTCGCCTAGCATGGTTATAGTTACTCTTTATTTGATATACCGCAATACTGTTCACAAGCTATGCAGTTTCCAATGCAAAAAACTTAAAGGAAAGGAACTTCCAACTTTTGACAGGAAAGATAAGGAGAGAATGTAAGGTGGTAGACTAGAAAGGGAAGGGAAAAGTCACAGCACAAGGGGAAAGGGAGTAGGAGGAGAGGCAATTAATGCTGCTAGTACCGTCACAAGTTATAGCCCTCAGGAAAGAGAGGGATTGAGGCTGAACATTGTCTCGAAAAGGATTGTCTTAAGAGCCTTCTTGAAACTCTTGAAATTGTGCTCCATATGGATAGGGGCAAGCAGGTTGTTCCAGAGAGCAGGGGCTGCAGTGAAGAAGGCAGACTTCCTCATGCTATCATATCTGACAAAGGCTGGGTGTAACCACTGACCATGTAAAGATCACAGTGTCTAGCTGGAACTTGCAAAGTGATGAGCGAAGAGAGGTAATCAGGAGCAGTCTCATGAAGTGCCTTGTGAACAAGAAGCAATTCCTTAATCTGGATCCACGAACTAATAGGCAGCCAGTGATACTGAATGAGAAGTAAGGTGGTGTGATCATATAACCAGGCCTGATTGAGGGTACATATTGCCATGTTTTGAATTGTCTGAAGCAGTTTGAGTTGATACTGGGGAAGGCCAAGATGCTGCAATAGTCCAGTCGTGATAGCACAGTATGCAATAGAACCGTGGTTTGTGCAGGTTTATCAAGAAAGGGCTGGATGGTGCAGAATCGGCGTAGAGCCAGGAAGGATGTCTTGGAAACCCTCACCAGTTGAGGGGAGAAGACAATTCAGAGTCCAGAATGACTCCTAGGTATCAGAAGGTAGCGTGTAGTTGCAAGGGCCTATCATCCAAAACAGGGGATATAGTGTGGCATGGTGCATTCCTGTGAACCAGAAAGCCAGGGATTTTGATGGGTTAAATTTTAAGGAGTTGTCATGAAGCCAGGAGGAAACGTGGGTCAGACATGTATTGATAGGGGAGAGATTGGAGGAAACGTCGTCTGTGAAGTGCAAGACAGAATATCATCAGCATAAACCTAACTTGAAATTCCTTGGCTTTGGACTAACGTGATTCAAGGCGATGTTATGCAGCACACCGTGACAGCATCCCTGGCCTTTTCAGGTGCAAATTGCAGTGCCCTCTCAGTATGGTCTAGACAAGGAAATGACTCTTGCAGATCCCAAAGGTGCACTTTGTGACACACCGCATAGTAATGTGTGCCTCTTTGTAACGCTTCTCCACAGGTGTGCGTGGCGACAGTAGAGGAGTCAGCAGCCTACACTTACACCCATATCCAGCATCCCCTATGCATAAAAATGAAACAAAACAGCTTATATAATAGTATAATTTATAATAGCTTATATAATATGCAGAAACGTATAGCTGCCCCCCCCCCACCTCCCCAAAATTTCAATACACCTATGCTACACTTACCCAGGACTCAAAAACCGTGGTCCAGAAACAGAGTGTTAATAATGCTTAAATGTAGTATTTACAATGCACTCCGATTTTAACCAATTGTAGCTAAATCTATTTATGCTTATTACTGAAGAAGCTAAACAATAAATTTGTGCTTAAGGGCAGGTCTCAGACTGATGACTAGCTTGTCTCCCAGAGGGAGGAAGCAAAGTCTGATAGCATCAATGACCTCCCTGTATTTTTCAAAAATATATATAGTGCTTCCCAGTAGTGCTCATTCAATTTTTTGATTGATTTTTAATAACTCTTGTTTGCCATAAAACGATAAGTAAAAAATCTGCTTATCTTTAATTGAGGAGTGTGATGTGGTCTGAAAAAATGGTTCCCCAACGCCGATCCTGAGTACTGCTATCGCGTTTCACTCTGTGTTTCTTCAGGGGTAAAATAACCAAGAATATAGACCATCCTCAACCGAAGTTAAAAGCCATCTATGGACAAAAACAACACATAAAGAATGCACACAAGTCTAAAGTTGACATCGCTACTAATAATAAATACTATATACATCCCCCTATATTTCTACTGACCACACTGAAAGGTGTAAGTTGAACTCATTTCTACTGACCACACTGAAATGACGAGACTTGTAAATGATGCTGCCCACATATGAGATTTCTCGTAATGCTTCTTAGAAATATTTCTCATCGTTCAAAAATGCCGCGCATGCGGGGAATGATTTTTCTACGGCATTTAAACATTGAGAGCCTCAAAAGTGACGTCAGCTCGTTCAAGACGTCCATATTAGGAGAGGGGAACTCCGATGATACAAGGTCCTAAAGGGATCCCTTCCGTGCAATCTTATAGCCTGACTTGCCCCTACAGTTGAAAGCAGAGGAAGATTTAAGCACTTATGTCTGAAGATTCTTTGATCAAAAACATGCTTTCCAATCTATATAACTGTTGAGGCCTGACGGTGTCAAAGAGTTCAATTCAAATATCCACCATTGTTCCCTACGAATTAAACATTGGTCAAGAGTTCTGCCAGTCTTTCCAGTCTCAACTTTGTCGATGCAAAAGCATGTCAAATCCTCAAAACGGTGTTTATGCTGGAGACAGTGTTGCACAATGGGAGCCTCCAAAACATTGTGTTTTAATCGACTTTTGTGTTCACCCATCCTGATCCGAAACTCCCGACTGGTCTTACCAACATAGGCTAAATTGCATGGGCAACTGATTAAATATACTACATTTTGCGAGGCACATGTGGTGTAATATCGTAAAGTATAATTTTTACCATTATATGCAAATTCTGACGTTTCTTTGGTAATAGAACAAATTCCACATTCCCCACATTTTTTGTGACCGAATGGCTCTGCAAACGATAAATGAATATCCTCAGGAGTTTTTAACCTCGCTGGACTGAGGGAACTCCTTTAGGTTCTTACTGCGTTTCCAGACGCATCAAACTTTTTTGCCTGCCAATCCCGTTACGGTCCCTAGTATATTACTGTGTTTCTGCAGTATTCGCTGTATAGATCTACTCAAGGGGGAATACTTGGTAATAAGGTTGATGTGAAGATCGGCATTTTGTGTTTGTGGGGTCACACGATGACTCAATAAAAGTTCACGATTGTTATTTAACGCATGTTTATAAGCATTTCGTATTGTGCATGCAGGATATTCACGAGCTAAAAAATTACTTGTCAAACTACGTGACGCTGTTTTAAATTCCTTCAAAGTAGAACAATTTCTCCTATATCTGAGGAATTATGAGAAGGGTAGCCCGGTTTTCAATCCTACTGGATGAGCGCTATGAAAGTGCAGAAAAGTATTGCGGTCTGTATGTTTGCGATACACTGTGGTTTCCCAAGTATCAATGCTTCTTCTAATCTTCACATCCAAATAAGTTATCTCCACTTACCCAGGAGCCAACCTTCACCATACTTTTCCCACTGCAAAATTATAGCCAAGTGCAGAGTTTATTTATTTAGACAGATTTGTATACCACCTTATCCTTCAATCAAAGTGGTCACATCACAATTGGAGGGTTACATTTAACGTGAGGGTACCTAACAACATCATACAATGAATTTGTGTGTCTAGTTGGGATGAGTGGGTATCTAGTTGGCAGAGGCAGTTGCATTATCGTTCGTGTAGGGACTATTGTCTGTCTGCTCATAGGTTTCTGTAAATAGCAGGGTTTTAAGGGCCTTGCGGAAGTCTATGATGTCATTTAATGCCCTCAGGCTTGTTGGAAGGGAGTTCCAAAGTGTGGGCGCCAGTAGTGAAGGAGCTCTTCTTGAAGTTGTTTGGTTAGTCTTGTGATATCCTGCAGGTGTACCGATCATATTGTCATTATTGGTCCTTCTTGGTCTATTGCTGATATCCCTTATTATGATATCTTGGAGTGCATCTTCCGAGAGATGGTGGATGATTTTAAAGATTATCAGGATTGTTTTAAATTTTGCACTGGTCATCATTGGGAGCCAGTGCAGAGTTGGAGAGGATATGGGAAACATGACAGCTGCCTGTGAACTTCAAGACCACATTTAAGATCTTCATGTGCGCGTTGCACAACACTTGAACATTTATGGAGTGGAAGCTTTTCCTGTGCCAGAATGCCATTTCTCTGTCTGAGGGAGGTGTTAGAGCTATATGGGTGCAATCTGTTGCTCCTATCACATTTGGCACTCCAGCAATATTTTAAAAACGTCTGCCTTCTGCCATTCTGCTTGCTGTTCTGGTTGCCAGATATAATCCCCAATCCAATTTTTCAAGGCCTGCAACCCCTGCTTAAAATGCCTGGAAAATAATGACTGGTCCATTCTGTAGGCTACTCTGACAAGATTTTGGAATGGTCCGGTGGCCAAAAAATTTAACATAGCGAGTAACTTCGCCAGCTTTGGTATGGCATGTCCATGAGCAGTGACTGGACCTATATCATCTTTAATTTTCTCGTACAAGGACAAAATGGCTCATGTGCATAAACAGTAGTTATGAACAACATGCCTTTCTGGGAGTCCATCCAGTGCTGCCCTTGTTCGGAATAGGTGCCGTCTGCAGGGCATCATGATGAGGAGTTGAGCATATATCTCCTCATCCTACTCTCTTATGCCGCCTTCTCCTGCATTCCATTTTATGTTTCCATTGCTCAGGTCTCTGTTCTCCCCAATTTTTTGATTAGCTCTTGCAAACAGCACAGCCACTAAAAGATAAGAAGCAAAAGACCTTTCCTCCAGAACGCCAAACCTTTGCTTATATGCTGAAAGATACATGCAGAAGATTTTCATGCTGAAGGTAATTGTTCACTGGTACACATACTGAAACAGTCTGTCTCTACATGCCAAGAATTTTACGTAACTTCAGACAAAGTGAGATAACTGCGCTCTTGAACTTTATGCCTGGTTAAGTAATCCTTTACGTGATTTTCTGCATTGGGCACAGACCTTATTAGCATTTCATTTTAATATGTGCAGCTCATTTGTTTATCATTTAAATACGCTTGCCATTGTATGCACGTTCTATTTTTTTCTCCCTGCATAAAAACCTACAACTCTCTTCCAAAATTATGATATCCTCCTTTGCCACCAGTTGTAATAAACATCTATAACACTTATCCAGGAGCCAATCTTAGTCATACTTTCCCTCTGCAAAATGGCAGCTGAGTGCTGAGTTTGTGAATCTTGGCAGCCACCCAGGAACTTGGAGACCATATTTAGGATCTTCATGTGCATATCACACACCACCTGAATATTTAAGGAGTGGAGGTTTTCTGTAGCTAATAGGGGTGAGAGAGCTACATGTTTGTCATATGAACAATATTAAAAAATTCTGCCTTCATCTCCTGCCACGCTGCCTGCTGTTCAGAGTGCTGTATATAATCCCTGACAAGATTTTTGAAGGCCTGCAGCAAGTGCTTAAAATAGCTGGAGAAAGATGACTGGCTACTCCTGTAATATTTTGGAAAGATCCAGTGCCCAAGAAATGAAATGGGGAGAGTAACTTCGCCAGCCCTAGTATGACACACCTATGAACTGTGACTGGATCTATATCAGTTTTGATTTGTTACTACAAGGACAAAATTGTTCTTGTGCATAAACAGTAGTTGAGCACAACATGCCTGTCTGTAGTCCCTCCAATGCTGCCCTTCTCGAAATATGCGCTGTCTAGCCTGTTTGAGGGACCTCATGATGATGGGCTGAGCCTGTGCCTCCTCATCCTCTTCTCTCCTCCTGCCTGTTGTTGTTGTGTTGTCTATTTCCTCTGTTATTTTCCTCATCTTCTCTTTCATCTTCAGCTCCAGCCCATGCAAACAGCAAAGCCAGTAACTGGTAAGCTGCAGCGGCACAGAACATTTCTATTTTCTCCTACATGTGCTGAGCATTTACTTTACCTCTGACCGCATGTTCAGTCAGCGGTGCTATTGAACTTTGTGCTTGGCCTTCCGGTCTTCTGCGCAATTCTTTGCATCCGGGTAAAATAGCAAATGACCTCATTATTGTACCATTTGAATACACAACAGCTCGTTATAATATGATTTCAATAGGCATTGTGCTACTATCTGTGCAGCTACTTGTGCACAGGTAACACTCGCACCATTCCCCTTTCTGTATTGTGACATGATGGTAACACATAAAAAATATGCACAGATGTCACGCTAACTATGCACTGAGTGCTAACACTACTGCATCAGCCCCTCAGATTGTGCGCCATCTAGGGATAGAAAAAATACCTTCTATACAAGAATGTAACTCACCTTATACTTTTGAGAAATGTGTTAGCTAAATCCAATTTCCCCTTAGTAAATCTAGCCCATAGTCTAAACATAGCTAAAACAATGAGTTGATTGGTTGGTGTGTGCCATTCACTAGCAAAACTACAAGATTTACAGGACTCCCATCTCAAGATACTATCTCCATTCCAAGCAAACATGAATACTTTCCTTATCGTCTCTCCGGGCCAGTCCAGGGTACGTTAGGCCAGTCCAGGGTACGTTAGGGGGTTGCCAATCCCCTTCAGCAGCTGAGGACTGAAAAACTCCAAGCTTTGGTTACAGGTTAAGCCACTCCCCCTGGTGACAGCTCCCCAGTCTTTCAGTCCTCAGCAGCTGAAGTGGACGCATAGCTGACTACCTCCCTGGTTAAAGGCAGTAGTTTTTGTTGTTTTCATTGAATTTTGTAGTAGATTGGCTCTAGCAGGGCTGTTTATCTATTCTACTTTCCAGTTGCTCTGTGAGAGTCTTATTAAAAAAAAAAAAAAGATTTCAGACCGACAGGTGGATGTCCTGGGGCTGCCGCGTTCAAACCGGCAGTAGAGAACAGGGCCTGTTTTCTAAGGGATTGGGTTCTACCTTACCAGAGGATTGGTGCTGGGAGCCCCAGTTGACCATCTCTCTCTCTCTCTCTGTCCAGCGTGCTTTCGGATCCCGCTAGCAGCGGGCGGCTCGGAACGCGCGCGTCAGTGGCTCCTGTCAGGTGGGTGCATTGCTTTCTTCCCGCGTTCCGCAGCAGGCAGCGCGTTGTTGTTTTTCGGTGGCTCAGAGCCGTTTTTTTTTTTCTTTGTGTTGGCTGTGCCTTAATTCGGCCCGGTTTGGGCAGGAAGATGGAGGGTAAGACGTCTGGGGACTCAGACAAGGCTCTTCTCTCCTCGGAAAAGGTGGGAACGGCGGCCATTTTGGCAGGAGCAGCCTGTTTCTCCCGCGGGGCACCATAAGCAGGGGAAGAGAAAAACCAAAGCGCATAGAGATTCGGCGACTGCGATTAAGACTCCGCAGACCCTGCCGGGTGCTCAGGAGTCTTTTTCAGCTTTATTTTCCCCCGAATTTATTTTGCAAATGCATAAGGCTTTCCTGTTAAAAACCTCACAAGCCAGCGCTGCTGTTGCCGGTTCTGAGGTACTAGAGGCTCCTCTCTCCGCAGGGACTGCTGTAGACCCGGGGGAAGGTTCTTCCCAGTCCCTGTTGAAAGCAGAGTCGAGTTTATTTGCTGCAGGGGAGCAGAGCGGGCAGCCGCACGACTTAGAGGACGGAGAGGTTCTCGCGGAAGCATGCTTAGACCCTTGGCTGATGGAGCTGGAGGAGGGTGAGTTAGCGCCTGGCGAAGACCCTAATCTTTTTCGGGTTTTTCGCAAAGAGGAGCTGGGAGCACTTATTGCGCAGTCTTTGGCGGCTCTTAACATTTCTATGCCCACAGTATCTCAAGAGCCCCTGGAAGACCCGTTGTTACAGGGCTTTAAGACGGAACAACGCTGTTTCTCAGTTCATCGAGTCATTAAGCAAATGATTGACTCCGAGTGGGAGTGCCCAGAGGCTACGCTGCGGGGTAGTCGGGCCTTAGGTCGTCTGTACCTGCTTCCTCAGGAGGACAGGGAATTGCTGAAAATGCCTAAGGTGGATGCCTTAGTGTCTGCGGTGACAAAAAAGACCACCATCCCTGTGGAGGGCGGAGCGGCTCTTAAAGATCTGCAAGACCGCAAACGAGGTGCTCCTGAAACAAGCCTTTGAAGCCACTGCTCTTTCGCTACAGGCTTCTATTTGTGGAGCGTATGTCTCCAGAGCTTCCATACGTTGGCTATAGGGCGAGGTCCCGACGGATTCGGGGGTGAGTCCTCCCGCAGAGGGGGCTAAATTGGAGTCCGCGGCGGCTTATTTGGCGGATGCCTTCTATGATTTGGTTAGAATTGCTGCTAAGTCTATGGCCGCGCTGATAGCAGCCAGGCGGTTCCTTTGGTTGCGGAACTGGGCGGCTGACGCCTCGTCTAAATCGCGCCTAAGTAAGCTTCCCTATAAGGGTAAGCTTCTGTTTGGAGAGGCCTTGGAGAAGATTGTCAAGGATCTCGGTGACTCCAAAGGGGGTCGGTTACCGGAAGATCGGCCGAAAGCTTCTAAAGTGGGCGTAGCGCAGCGGGGATCCGGTAGGGATTCTCGGAGATTCCGGGGGGCTCGGTTTGCTCCCTATCCTCGGGGCCGTTTCGCATCTCGTGGTCCGTCCTTTCGCGGTGCCAGAGGTTTTGGTAGAGGCTATTTCGCGGCCCAGCTGTCCTCCGCAAAAAAGCCACAATGAAGGTCGGCTGGTCCAGACGGAAATCCCGGTAGGCGGTCGCTTGCAGGGTTTTCTTTCCGCCTGGACCGCGATAACGACAGACCAGTGGGTTCTGGACATTGTTCAAGATGGCTACGCGCTGGAGTTCGCTTGCCCATTACCAGAAACCTTCGTGATGTCCCCTTGTGGTCTGGGTCCCAGGGCACAGGCCATTGCCGAGACGTTAGAGCGCTTGTTGTTCCTGCAGGCCGTAGTTCCCGTTCCTCCCGCCCAGTGCGGGTTAGGTCGATACTCGATTTATTTCGTAGTCCCCAAGAAAGAGGGCTCCTTTCGGCCAATTCTCGACCTCAAGCATGTAAATCGTGCCTTGCGGGTGCCCCACTTTCGGATGGAGACGCTGCGCTCCGTCATTCGGGCGGTGCGCCCCAGGGAGTTTCTCTCGGCAATAGATCTCACGGAAGCTTATTTGCACATTCCGATTCGGGAGGCGCATTGGCGGTTTTTGCGCTTTGCGGTTCCCATGGGTCATTTCCAGTTCCGGGCCTTACCCTTCGGTCTGGCGACGGCGCCGCGCACCTTCACGAAGGTCATGGTGGTGGTAGCGGCGGCTCTGCGGAAAGAGGGGATCAGAGTGCATCCCTACCTGGACGACTGGCTGATCCGAGCGGATTCGTTGCCAGACTCCATCGCGGCAACTGCTCGGGTAGTCCAGCTCTTGGAGCAGCTCGGTTGGGTTATCAACCAAGCGAAGAGCCAGTTGTCTCCGGTGCAACAGTTGACTTACCTAGGGGCTTTTTTCGACACAGAACGCGGATCGGTCTTCTTGCCCGAAAGCCGAATAGTCAAATTGGTAGGACAGATTCACGCGTTCTTCCGGCTCCGGGCGCCGTCCGCATGGGCCTACCTGCAGCTGTTGGGTTCCATGGCGGCGGCCCTAGACCTTGTGCCCTGGGCAAGAGCGCATATGAGACCGCTTCAACACGCGTTGCTCTCCAGGTGGTCTCCGCAACATCATCCTCTTTCGCTGCGGTTTCTCTGTCCGGAGGAGGTGCGCCAAAGTCTGCTTTGGTGGCTGGATCTCCAGCATCTGCAAGCGGGGGTTCCCTTGCGGGAGCCGCACTGGGTACTGGTTACCACAGACGCCAGTCTCTCCGGCTGGGGAGCACACTGTCAGTCTCAAGTGGCACAAGGAGTTTGGTCTCTGGACAAGAACTGTTGGTCGATCAATTGGTTGGAGCTCCGAGCGGTGCGTCTTGCACTGCTGCATTTCCGAGACTTGCTCGAGGGGACGGCGGTTCGAGTGTTCTCTGACAATGTGACGACCGTTTCGTATATCAATCGCCAAGGCGGCACGGGCAGTGTGCCCTTGTTGTAGGAGAGTCAGGAGTTGATGCTATGGGCGGAAACTCATCTGGTAGCCTTGTCAGCGGCGCACGTGGCAGGCATGGACAATGTACAGGCCGATTACCTCAGCCGCCACGTTCTCGATCCCGGGGAGTGGGAACTGAACGCTGCGGTGTTTCACGACATCACGGTGCGCTGGGGCCAACCGGTCATGGATCTGATGGCGACTTGCGGCAATGCCAAAGTGTCGCGGTTTTTCAGCAGACGCAGGGAGCACATGTCGGAGGGCTTGGATGCCTTGGTGCAACCATGGCCATCGGACGCCCTTCTTTATGTGTTCCCTCTGTGGCCAATGCTCGGTCGGGTCATCCAGCGTATCTCGGGTCACGGGGGACCGGTGATTCTCATTGCTCCGGATTGGCCTCGCCGTCCTTGGTATGCGGACCTGATTCGTTTGTTGATAGATGCTCCCTGGCGTCTACCCGAGCGTCTCAACCTCTTGAGCCAGGGGCCCGTATTGATGCGGCAGGTGGATCGCTTCTTGCTTACGGCTTGGCTCTTGAAAGGGAACGCTTGACGCGTAAGGGCTACTCAGATTCGGTGGTTTCCACGTTGTTACGGTCTAAGAAAACTTCCACTTCCTTGGCTTACGCGCGAGTTTGGCGAGTTTTTGAAACTTGGTGTGGTCAGCGAAGCATTAGCCCTAGAGAGGCCTCCTTACCGCAACTCTTTTTGTTTCTTCAACACGGGCTGGACAAAGGCTTGGCTCTTAACACCCTGAAGGTGCACTTGGCAGCCTTATCTTGTTTTCGGGGTACTGTGCAGCGGCATAGACTCTCGACTCATTTGGATGTGCTGCGGTTTTTTCGAGCAGCCAGGATAATTCGCCCTCCGGTACGTGCTGTGGTGCCTCCTTGGGACTTGAACTTGGTTCTGGAGGCTTTGACGCGCTCTCCGTTTGAAGTAGGTTCCTCCTGTAGTGTACGGGAACTTTCCTGGAAGACGGCCTTTTTGGTGGCCTTGTGTTCTGCTAGGAGGATTTCGGATCTGCAGGCTCTCTCTTGCCGGGAGCCTTATCTTCAATTTTTTCCAGACAAAGTGTTGCTGCGGCCGGTGCCCTCGTTTCTGCCTAAGGTGGTCTCGACCTTTCATGTTAATCAGTCTGTGGCATTAGCGGTTTTTCCTCATCGGTCAGGTTCGCGAGCAAATCGCTCACTGAGGAAATTGGATTTGGCGCGTGTGTTGAAGAAGTATCTAGCGGTTACGGAACCTTTTCGTAAATCGGATCGCTTATTTGTCTTATTTGCAGGACCGCGCAAGGGTAATGCGGCGTCGAAGGCTTCAATTGCCAGATGGGTGAAGCAGGCCATATCAGCAGCTTATGTAGCTGGCGGACGGTCACCGCCAGTAGGGCTCAAGGCGCACTCTACTCGTGCTCAAGCTGCGTCTTGGGCAGAGTACGCCTTAGTTCCGCCAGTGGATATCTGTCGAGCGGCAACTTGGTCTTCCCTGCATACGTTTACGAAGCACTATCGGTTGGACGTGCTCGCAAGGCAGGATGCCAATGTGGGGGCTTCGGCGATAGTCGCTGGGCTTGCGGGTCCCTCCCGACTTTAAGTACTGCTTTGGTACTGCCCTAACGTACCCTGGGCTGGCCCGGAGAGACGATAAGGAAGGAGAAATTAGGTCTTACGTGCTAATTGTCTTTCCTTGAGTTCTCTCCGGGCCAGTCCAGGGCCCACCCAGTATTCGCCTACGTATCCCTTGTGTTTTCTTCCGGGAGTTCCTTTTCTCTGGGAGGTCAGAAGTAATGCCAGCATAGTATTTCTCTCAGAGGTCATGGTTTTCTTTTAGGGGCTCCCGCCTGTTCCTTGGAACTTTTTTTCTTCTACTGTTTCTTGTAACTAAAGAACAAAAAAAAACAAAAACAAAAATGGACAGGTTCGACACAATTGCCATTGCTGCACCTCAGGGTGCATAACTAGTTGGAGCTGGGCTGTCTTTTTACGAGGCACGTCCGTCACTGGAATGTATAGCAGATATTCAGTGTTCTGTTTCTTCTTTCGTTTATCTCCTGTTTTTCACCTAGGCTAGTTGAGCTGCTTTGTCAGAGGAAGACTGGGGAGCTGTCACCAGGGGGAGTGGCTTAACCTGTAACCAAAGCTTGGAGTTTTTCAGTCCTCAGCTGCTGAAGGGGATTGGCAACCCCCTAACGTACCCTGGACTGGCCTAACGTACCCTGGACTGGCCCGGAGAGAACTCAAGGAAAGACAATTAGCAGGTAAGACCTAATTTCTCCTTAGTCACTCCCTAAAGAGCTCTTGATGGGGCATCCATTCTGAGGCATCCTTCCTTGCTGTGGGCTAACTTTTCAAGTTGACCTCCTTTGGTCAGCAGGAGAGGATGGAATCTGGGAGGTTTTCATGTCAGGCCCAACAGAAGAAGAAAACAAGAGACATTTAGGAGACATCCTTCTGTTGAGAGGAGCAAAAGTATAATAGCTTCTGTCCTGCTGAGCTGTTTAAATATTGTTCACTTTTGTCTCATCTCTGCTGTATGTTTTTCTTTCTTTATTAGGGATATATCTCCTGGGGCAAGTTATGATTTCCTATATTGTGGTCTAAATATGATGATTAGGATTATTGTAGCTTTTCTTTTTTTCTTCGCCTATTCGTTTGATGTATCATCTTGTTTCTGTCATTCTTGTTTGTACTGGAATGAGTTGCATAAAAATTATGAAATAAAATAAAAAATAAATAAAGTTCACTTTTGTAGAATATGCTGGCAATCATAAGGAAAGGAATGGAGAATAAAAGAAAGGATATTTTAACACCTCTGTATCGTTCCATGGTGTGACCGCACCTTGAATATTGTGTGCAATTCTGGTCGCCGTATCTTAAAAAGGATATAGTGGAATTAGAAAAGGTACAGGGGATATAAGAATACCTCTATGAGGAGAGGCTTAAAAGGTTAGGGCTCTTCAACCTGGAAAAGGCTGAGGGGAGATATGATAGAGGTCTATAAATTAATGAATGGAGTGGAATGAGTAAATGTAGATCAATTGTTTACACCATCAAAAAGTAGAAAGACTAGGGGACATGCAATGAAGCTACAGTGTAACCCATTTAAGACTAATAAGAGAAAATATGTTTTCACTCCATGTGTAATCAAGCTGTGGAATTCATTACCGGAGGATGTAGTAAAAGCTGTTAGTGTAGCTGGGTTTAAAAAAGGTTTGGACAAGTTCCTGGAGGAAAGGTCCATTAAACCATTAGTAAAGAGAACCCAGGAAATCCACTGCTTGCCCTAGTACAAACACTGTGGAACCTGTGTCATCTTGGGAAACTGCAGGGTACTTGTGACCGGGATTGGCCACTGTTGGAAACAGTATACTGAGCTTGATGGACCCTGGTCTGACCCAGTATGGCATTTCTTATGTTCTTAATACTTAATCACAAGTTAATACATTTTTAATTTTTCTTACAGGATATCAACAGGAATGAAGAAGAAGATTCGAGTTCTTATAGTAAGTAAATGAATAAAGGTAGATTTTTATCTTGATGATACAACCCACGTTATTAGGTATTATATCATTTCGGTAGCATGTAATACACAAGTAGATTACCATTCCTGTAAAGAGAACCGCTATATTATACTAATGTCATATGATACACTATTGATGGCATAACAGTATTATGCTAAATTTTATTCAATTTAGAGTTGTTACTGAAACAGAGGAAATTCAACTTTCCATATTGTCCTGCTAGACCAGTCCAGACAAGTGGGTTGTGTTCCCCTACCAGCAGATTGGTGGAGGCAAAGAACCAATGAAAAGCTCAGGTTTCAATGACATCACTCCTATGCCTCTATTTGCCTCAGCCACCAGAGGTCCCTTCAGTATTTCTGTGTATCTTGCAGATGATGAAGAGTCTGTTGAGCAGCCACAAATTGGAAGGATCTGGAAGAGCGCAGCAGCTTCACATGACCTCAGTGCCCCCTCCCTCCTCCTCTGTCCTCCCTGCTCTCTCCCGAAGATTGCAGAAGGCTCTCAGAGGGATCTGCCTGACAGCCACCTTAAACACAGTGCTGCAAAACCAGCCAGTGAAACAGTTTCGGGGCAGTCGAGCTGAGCCCAACACGGATTCTCTGCCTGGGGCTGTCAAGGGGCGACTGCCAAGGCTTAACCTTACCATTGTCCTTGTTAGTGGCTGCAATTCTGTCTTCTTGGGACTTCAATTCGGGATGGATTGCTGGTGACTGTTGCTGTGATGTGGGGGTTTCCCGCCATTTTCTGCACGCGTTAGTAATGTTTTTACCTGTTGTATGCCTGGCAGTCACGCAGTCCTAATGTGCATCCCACCCAAGTGGCTCCAATGTGCGCTTCTTTCCTTATCACCTGTAATGCGCATAACGTAAAAGCGCAGTTAACACATGCTTGCAGGCTGATGCAGCCTCAGCGCACGCTGTTGTGATACTTGCCCTATATGACTTCTTCCAGGAAACATTGTTTAACCTGTGGCAAGTATGCCTCATCCATGGATTCTGGACTCTTCCTGTATGGCAGCTTCTGAGTCACCCCTGGAGGGCCTGCTTTCCCCTTCTCTGCCAGGGGATGCAGTTAGTCCAACCTTGCCTGCCTCAGAGCGGGAGGTGACAGATTTATTTTATTTATTTTTTATTTAAAAGGATTTATATACCACTTTGTCCTGATGGAGTGGAGGAGTAGCCTAGTGGTTAGAGCACTGGCTGGGGAACCAAGAGCCCAGGGTTTGGTTCCCACTGGCACCCCTTGTGACCTTGGGCAAATCACTTAACCTTCCATTGCCTTAGAAAAATCCAAGTTACCAATGTCCCTGTTTATTGTACATTGCCAAGTTTAAGTTACAATGTAAGCCACTTTGACTGAAATGATAAAGTAGTATAAAAAAACTTCTTAAATAAATGACACTATGGGTAAGGATATTCAGCTGGCTGCAGGATTCAGCAACTGTGCTGTGAGCTGCTCATTGTCCTCTAGGGGTTTCTGTAGCGGCTGTGTCCCCTGGTACTGGGGACTCATGTCCAAGAGGAGATAATGCCAGACTCTGGATTGTCTTCCTTGGAATTCTTTACCTTTTTGCAATAAGCCTGGTACTTCTGGCATGGAAATTCAGACCCTGTGGCCTCTGGGTGCCCAGGGCGTAGTCTCATGCGGGGCAGGCTGAAAGTGGAAGCCCTGCTTGATTACCTTTGGCTAAGCATCTCCAACAAGGGCCTCCCCCTGGAGATGGGGAACAACTGGGAGCTATCGGAGATATTGACTAAGACTCTGATTCAGATGACTTGGTACTGGGCTCTGATGTGGGTGAGGAACTGCTCTCGCTTTCACCCTCACTGGATCCTACCTGTCCTTCTAACTATCGACCCATCTCCCTCCTCCCCTTCGTTTCTAAACCACTCAAAATGTGTGGTTCACTGCCGTTGTCTCGACTTTCTCTCCTCTCAAGCCCTCCTGGATCCTTTACAATCTGGCTTTCGTCCTTTACATTCTACTGAAGGCTCTTGCCAAAGTCTCCAGTGACCTGTTCCTGGCAAAATCAAAGGGCGTTTACTCAGTCCTCATTCTTCATGATCTTTCTGCTGTTTTTGACACTGTTGACCACAATTTTCTCCTTGATACCTTGTCCTTGCTTGGTTTTAAGGGCTCTGTACTATCCTGGTTCTCTTTTTATTTTTCCCATCGCTTTTTTAGTGTTAGTTCTGGTGGATCCTCCTCTGCTGCTATCTAACTCTCAGTTGGTGTACCCCAAGGATCTGTTTTGGGTCCACTCCTTTTCTCTATATATATCCAGTCCCTAGGTGCACTCATCTCTTCCCACGGCTTTCAGTACCATCTTTATGTTGATGGCTCACAGATCTACCTCTCTACAGCTGAATTCTCCAGGACCAAGCAGGAAATCATTCCTCACATATGGGTGACGGCGCTGACGGAGCACCGTGCGGAGCATTTCCCCAGCTTTCAAAGAAAACCTTTGGGAATTGCAGCGCGCATGCGCGGTCCCCTTCCCGCCCAAGGGTGCCATCTTGCTCAGTCTTCTTTTTTCCGTGGAGCCCGACGGAAGTAGTTCGTTTTTCGCCGAGGAAAAAGTTGATTTCCCTGTTTTTTGTTCTTTTCCTTCGGTTCGACGCCGGATCCTTTTCCCGCCTGGGCCCGATACGCCGGTATCGAGCCCACTCTCTCTTTTTCGGTTTTTGTCCTTTGTGACTAGCGTTCGCGCCATTTTTCTTTTTTCACTGGCAGCCCTGTCTTTTGACCTCGCAGGGGCCCTTTTTCCCCCGATGGCTGCCAGCGGGTTTAAAAAGTGTGATCGGTGTAAGAAACCTATGTCTCTTACCGACACACATGACTGCTGCCTCCGCTGCCTCGGACCCGATCATGACCCGATGATCTGTGGTCCGTGTGGCAAAATGTCCTCGAAGGCGTTGAGGAGTCGGCAGCACCAGAAGGATAGGATCTTCTCTGACTCCGCGTCCGGACGGGCCCGGACCTCGTCAGAGGCCTCGACGTCTCGGGACTCCGGCCCCGAGCAGCGTCGGGGTTCCTCTGAGCGTGGGTCTCCTTCGCAGGAACAGCGCAGGAAGAAGAAACCCGCGAGGGCGGCGTCGGTGGACGCTCCTGGTTCCTCGAGGGTCAGGTCGCATAGCCCCGATAGCCGTCCCGGGTCTTCGGAGTCGGAGAGGCCTGCCAAGCAACCTCGTCTCGAGATGGAGTCTCCTGGACACGTGAGTGCTGTAGTCCTCGTGGATTCTCCAGGACCAAGCAGGAAGTCAGTCCTCACATATGGGTGACGTCGGCCTCGCGGAGCAATTTTCCCCAGCTTTCAAAGAAAGCCTTTGGGAATTGCAGCGCGCATGCGCAGTCCTCTTCCCGCCCAAGGGTGCCATCTTGCTCAGTCTTCTTTTTTCCGCGGAGCCCTGCAGACGTCTGTGAATCCCCGCCAAAAAGTTGATTTTTTTCTCTTTATTTCTCTTTTTCCTTCGGTTCTTTTCCCGCCCGGACTCGCGACGCTGGTTGCGAGTCCGTTCCTTATTTTTTGTTTTTTTGTCCTTCGTGACAGATTTCGCGCCTTTTTCCTTTTTCCCTGGCAGCCCGGTCTTTCGACCTCGCAGGGGCCCTTTTTCCCCCGATGGCTGCCAGCGGCTTTAAAAAGTGTGACCTCTGTAAGAAACTCATGTCTCTTACAGACACTCATGACGCTCACGTGAGTACTGTTGTCCTCGTTGACTCGCCTCCGAAGGACCCGACGTCGGGCCCGACGCCGTCGGGGCCCGAGTCGGGGGCTGCTGGGTCTCCTGACCTCGGACTCAGGTTGACGGCCTTGGAGAGCTTTCTGACTGCCTTCATGGACCAGCAGCGGGTATTGATCGCTGGCCTCGCCGGTGTTTCTGCCCTGACCGCCGGGACGTCGACCTCCAAGTCGACCCCGGAGACCGAGCCGATCCTCGAGTCCATGAGGGCTCGAGTCGATCCTCGGTCGAGGTCTCCTTCGGCCTCCCGTTCGGGACCGAGGTCGTCGATGCCGACTCCCTCGGCGTCGGAGCGGATACCATCGGTGCCCGCCTGACCGGAGCCGCTCGACTCCTCCTCCGAGGAGTCGGCCTGGGAATCCGAGGACGAAGAGTCACCTGGTTCCTTTCGGACTCGGTGTGTCCCTTCGGACTCCCCTGAGTCCGAACCTCGGAGAAGGTCCCCCCCCGGAGGATACCCGGTTCTCGGACTTCGTGAGGGATATGGCCAAGGCTTTGGCCTTCCCCGCGGATCCCGAGGAGGAACCTCGAGTCGAAGAACTCGATGCCCTCCAATATGACTCTCCCCCAAAGGAGGCCTTTATTGTACCGGTTCCTCCGATGCTGGAACGACTTCTCTTCCGCATGTGGGAGAGCCCGGCGTCGTCGCCGGTGTTAAGCAAGCGGGTCGATTCCATTTATCGAGTCCGCAAGAGCCCCGGCTTCCAAAAGGCACAACTACCGCACCATTCCATGGTGGTGGAATCGGCCATGCATAGACTTAAGAGTCAAAAAATGCACTCCTCGGTACCCCCTGATAGGGAGGCCCGTAGCCTGGATGCCCTCGGTAGGAAGTGCTTCCAGGGCTCTATGCTTGCTTGTCGAGTCCAGACCTACCAGCTCTACATGAGCATGTATCTCCGAGACCTGGCTAAAGAAATAGCCGGGTTCTCTGCTGGTCTCTCCGATGAACCTTTGCAGAGGTTCCAAACCTTGTCAACTGGTATTCGAGAGTGCTCCAAGTTTATATCTCGAGCAGCCTATGATGGTTTTGAGGCATAGGCTCGAGTGGCTGCGGCCGGCATCGGTGGACGCCGCCAGGCTTGGCTTCAGACGTCCGACCTAGAGCCCTGGGTGCAGGACAAGTTGGTCGATGTCCCCTGCCGAGGTGATAACCTCTTTGGCAAGCCCATGGATGAGAAGGCTGCACAAATTGAGACGGAGACTCTCACCAGGACTCGTCTCTCAAGGAAGACCTCTGCCCCTTCTCAAAAGAAGAAGGGCTCGGGGAAAAAGCCCTTTTACCCGAGGAAGGCGGCTGCCTATAAATACTACCCTCAGTATCAGGCCTCAGCAGCTCCCCCACAGGGAAAGCAGGCCAAGGGACGGGGTAATGGGTCCCGTAGGCAGCATGCCCCCAAGCCTGCACCACCGGCCCCTGCTCAGCAGGGTGGGGGTTTTTGACTTCATCAGCATAGCCTCTCCCCCTCAGCTGGTTTCTCTCAGCACAGGAGGCCGGCTGGTCCACTTTGCCCACAGGTGGTCCAACATCACCACAGATACCTGGGTACTTCACATAGTTCAGAAGGGCTATCTTCTTCACTTTCACCAGGTACCTCCCTCCTACTTTCCAGGGGAGCCTCCCAGACGCCCTTTGCACAGGGACTTACTCCTTCAGGAGTTAGCAAGTCTCGTTCAGGAACAAGCCGTGGAACTGGTGCCCCACCACCTGAAGGGTCAAGGGTTTTACTCCAGGTTCTTCCTGATTCCGAAACGGACAGGAGGCCTCAGACCCATCCTGGACTTGCAAAACCTCAACAAGTTCCTTGCAAAGGAGAAGTTCAAGATGCTTACCCTTGGAATCCTGCTGCCCTACCTCCAGCAGGGAGACTGGCTATGCTCCTTGGATCTAAAGGATGCGTATACTCATATCCTCATTCATCCAGACCACAGACAATATCTCAGATTTGTTGTGGGAGGAAATCATTACCAGTACAGAGTACTGCCCTTTGGCCTATCCTCCGCCCCCAGGGTGTTCACCAAATGCCTAGCAGTGGTGGCGGCCTATCTAAGACTTCAAGGTCTTTTTGTGTTCCGATACCTGGACGACTGGCTCATCAGAGCCCCATCTTCACCAGAGGCCGCTCAGGCCACTCATCGCACTGTGGCTCTGCTCCAGCACTTGGGTTTTGTCATAAACTTCGCAAAGTCCACTTTGCTCCCCTCTCAAAATCTCGAGTTCATAGGCGCCAGGTTGGACACACTTCAGGCGCGGGCCTTCCTCCCTCTGGACAGGGCCAAGCGGCTCATGGATCTCACCAGCCACTTTCACAGCAATGCGCTGGTCTCAGCCAGGCACTTTCTGCGACTGCTCGGCCATATGGCTTCCACGGTCCATGTGACCCCTAATGCCCGGCTGAATATGGGTCCTGCTCAGTGGTGCCTTCGCACTCAATGGCATCAGGCCACGGGGAGCCTTGCGGACTCAGTACAGATCTCCGACCAGCTGGTCTCATCTCTGTGATGGTGGCTTCATCTCCCAAACCTAGTGCTAGGGGTGGCTTTTCAGCCCACTCCGCATTCTCAGGTCCTGACGACCGATGCTTCCGTTCTGGGTTGGGGAGCACATTGCCAAGGGTCATGTACTCAAGACCTCTGGAATCCTTGGGAGTCTGCTCAACAGATAAACTTCCTGGAGCTCAGAGCCATCCGCCTAGCGCTCAGAGCCTTCTCTCACCTGGTGTCCCACCAGTCACTGCTGATACAGACGAACAACCAGGTTGCCATGTACTACGTAAACAAACAAGGCGGAACAGGCTCCTTCCTCCTCTGTCAGGAGGCGCAACAGCTATGCTCTTGGGCAGTCCGCCACGGCATCTTCCTCAGGGCTGTCTATCTCCCAATGTCAAGAAAATTACCTGGCCGACAAGCTCAGCAGGATCCTCCAGCCACACGAGTGGAGGCTGGATCCGATGGTGGTTCAGCAAATCTTTCTCAAGTGGGGTCTCCCCACCATGGATCTGTTTGCCAGTCCTCTGAACCGGCAGCTGCCCAGATTCTGCTCTCGACAGCCGCATCCTCTCAGAGTAGCGGCGGATGCTTTTCTGATTCCATGGTCCACCGGCCTCTTGTATGCCTTTCCTCCCATGCCACTGGTGTCTCGGATGCTCTTCAAGGTTCTCAGAGACAAAGCATCGATGATCCTAGTAGCTCCCCGGTGGCCGAGACAACCTTGGTTCCCGCTTCTAATGCAGCTGGCGGTGGACACTCCTCTTCCTCTGGGGTTTCAGCCCGACCTCCTGACGCAGGATCAGGGGACTCTCCTACACCCCAACCTCCGGTCCCTTCATCTGATGGCTTGGCTGCTGAAAGGGTAGTCCTTGCTCCTCTGCAGCTACCTCCAGATGTGGAGGAGGTTGTCTTGGCCTCCCGGAGGCCCTCCACCCGGAAGTCCTACGCTCTTAAGTGGCGTCGGTTCTCCGTCTGGTGTACTCAGCAGTCTCAAGATCCCTTCTCCTGTTCAGCATCAGTGGTCTTGCAGTACTTGCTCTCTCTCTCTAACCTTGGACTTACGTCCAACTCGGTCAAGGTCCACCTCAGTGCTCTTTCTGCGCATCACATGCCGGTGGATGGTAGACCTCTTTCCAGCCACCCTCTGGTGGCTCGTTTTCTCAGAGGCCTCCTTCTCCTTAAGCCACCTTTGTGCCCGCTTGCCCCGGACTGGGATCTCAATGTGGTTTTGCAGCGGATTACCTGTCCGCCTTTTGAGCCTATGGCTACCTGTCCACTTCGTTTTCTTTCGTGGAAAACCTTGTTCTTGGTAGCCCTCACTTCTGCTAGACGCGTTAGTGAGTTGCAGGCCCTCGTATCTGATCCTCCTTACACTAGGTTCTACAAGAACCGGGTAGTCCTACGGACTCACCCTAAGTTTCTTCCCAAAGTGGTATCCCCTTTTCACATCAACCAGGAGGTGGTACTTCCGACCTACTTTCCCAGGCCACACTCCAGCCGAGCTGAAATGGTCCTGCATACCCTGGACTGTAGAAGGACGTTGACCTTCTACCTTGACCGTACGCGGGAGCACCGAAGGACGGTTTAGCTCTTCGTGTCTTATGACCCCAACAATTTGGGGCTCCCTGTCTCCAAGCGTACTCTGTCCATCTGGATTGCTGACTGTATCGCTTGGGCTTATGAGGCAGCCGGCCTCGTGTTGGAAGGTAGAGTCACAGCTCATCGTGTTCGGGCGAAGGCTATGTCGGTGGCTTACCTCCGCTATGTTCCATTGGCAGACATCTGCCGGGCCGCTACTTGGTCTTCAAGCCAGACTTTTGCAGCCCATTACTGCCTGGAGAGGGAGTCCCACAGGGACAGTGCTTTCGGACAGGCAGTCCTCCGTAACCTCTTTGAGGTATAGGCAACTCCTACCCTCCATCCCGGATGTTGGGCTACCGGTTGGAGACATATTCAGAGAAGATTCCTTCCTTCTGTGCTACTGAGCTAGAGGGAGCTCATTTTTGTGCTTAGGGTCTCCGGTAGCCTTAAGCTTGGGAGTCCCATATGTGAGGACTGACTTCCTGCTTGGTCCTGGAGAAAGCGTAGTTACTCACCTGTAACAGGTGTTCTCCAGGAGCAGCAGGAATCAGTCCTCACAACCCTCCCTCCTCCCCTTGGAGTTGCAGTTCTATGCTTTCGTTTTTTGCTAATTTTTTGCTGTCTTTTAGCTATGTCATCTGACTGAGCAAGATGGCACCCTTGGGCGGGAAGAGGACCGCGCATGCGCGCTGCAATTCACAAAGGCTTTCTTTGAAAGCTGGGGAAAATTGCTCCACGAGGGCTCCGTCGGCGCCACCCATATGTGAGGACTGATTCCTGCTGCTCCTGGAGAACACCTGTTACAGGTGAGTAACTACGCTCTCTCCTCCACGGGAGCCGCCGTCAGGGCCCGAGTCGGGGGCTGCTGGGTCTCCTGAGCTCGGACTCAGGTTGACGACCTTGGAGAGCAGCCTCGCTGCCTTCATGGAACAGCAGCTGGCATTGATCGCCGGTCTCACTGGTGCATCTGCCCTGACCACCGGGACATCGACGTCCAAGTCGACCCCGGAGGCCGAGCCGATCCGATCCTCGAGTCCATGCGGGCTCGAGTCGATCCTCGGCCACGGTCTCCCTCGGCCTCCCGTTCGGGACCGAGGTCGTCGACGCCGGTACCCTCGGCGTCGGGGCGGATGGCATCGGTGCCCGCCCGACCGGAGCTGCTCGATTCCTCCTCTGAGGAGTCAGGCTGGGAGACAGAGAACAAAGAGTCACCCGACACCTATCGGACTCGGTGTGTCCCATCGGACTCGCCGGAGTCTGAACCTCAGAGACGATCCCCACCGGAGGATACCCGGTTCTTGGACTTCGTGCGAGATATGGCCAAGGCCTTGGCATTTCCCGCGGATCCTGAGGAGGAGCCTCGAGCTGAGGAGCTCGAGGCCCTCCAGTATGACTCTCCCCCGAAGGAGGCCTTTACTGTACCAGTTCCTCCGATGCTGGAGCAGCTGCTCTTCCGCATGTGGGAGACCCCGGCCTCGACGCCGGTGTTAAGCAAGCGGGTCGATTCCAACTATCGAGTCCGCAAGAGCCCCGGGTTCCAAAAGGCACAATTACCGCACCACTCCATGGTTGTGGAATCGGCCATGCATCGACTGAAAAGTCAGAAGATGCACTCCTCGGTGCCTCCCAGCCGGGAGGCCCGGAACCTGGATGCCCTCGGTAAGAAGTGCTTCCAGGGCTCTATGCTTGCTTGCCGTGTCCAGACATACCAGTTCTACATGGGCATGTATCTCCGAGACCTGGCAAAGGAGATTGCCGGGTTCTCTGCTGGTCTCTCCGAGGAACCTTTGCATAGGTTCCAGGCCTTGTCCACTGGTATCCGAGAGTGCTCGAAGTTTATCTCTCAGGCAGCCTACGATGGCTTCAAGGCTTCGGCCCGAGTAGCCGGGGCCAGCATCGGTGCCCGCCGACAGGCTTGGCTACAGTCATCCGACCTTGAGCCATGGGTATAGGACAAGTTGGTCGATATCCTCTGCCGGGGTGAAAACCTCTTTGGCAAGCCCATGGCTGAAAAGGCTTGCAGAACTCGAGACCGAGACTCTGACCCGGACTAGGCTGTCCAGAAAAACCTCTGCCCCTTCTCAGAAAAAGAAGGGCTCGGAGAAAAAGACCTTTTACCCGAGGAAGTCATCTGCCTATAAACAATACCCTCATTATCAGGCCTCTGCAGCTCCCCAACAGCGTCAGCAGGCCAAGGGGCAGGGTCATGGGCCCCGTAGGCAGAAGGCCCCCAAGCCACCAACACCGGCCCCTGCTCCGCAGGGTGGGCGTTTTTGACTCAGAAGGCATAGCCTCTTCTCCTCAGCTGGCTCACATCAGCACAGGAGGCCGGCTGGCCCACTTTGCCCACAGGTGGTCAGCCATCACATCAGATACCTGGGTATTCCATATAGTCCAAAAGGGCTATCTTCTCCATTTTCACCAGGTACCTCCCTCCTATTTTCCAGGGGAGCCTCCAAGACCCCCTCTGCACAGGGACCTACTCCTTCAGGAGTTAGCAAGTCTGCTAAAGGAACAGGCTGTGGAACCGGTGCCCCACCACCTGAGAGGTCACGGCTTTTATTCCAGGTACTTTCTGGTACCAAAAAGAACAGGAGGCCTCAGACCCATCCTAGACTTGCGCAACCTCAACAAGTTCCTAGAGAGAGAAAAGTTCAAGATGCTTACCCTTGGAATCCTGCTGCCCTACCTCCAGCAGGGAGATTGGCTATGCTCCTTGGATCTAAAGGATGCTTATACTCACATCCTTATTCATCCCGACCACAGACAATATCTCAGATTTGTTGTGGGAGGAAACCACTACCAGTACAGAGTACTACCCTTTGGTCTAACCTCCGCCCCCAGGGTGTTCACCAAGTGCCTGGCGGTGGTGGCGGCCTACCTGAGGCTTCAAGGTGTTTTTGTGTTCCCATACCTGGACAACTGGCTTATAAGGGGCCAGTCTTCCCATGAGGCCAATCAAGCCACCCTTCGCACTGTGGCTCTGCTTCAGCACTTGGGGTTTGTCATAAACTTCGCAAAGTCCACTTTGCTCCCGTCCCAGAACTTAGAATTCATAGGAGCAAGGCTGGACACTCTTCAGGCGAAGGCTTTTCTGCCAGTGGACAGAGCCCACAGGTTGATGGATCTAGCCAGGCAGTTTCACAGCAATTCCCTGGTCTCCGCTAGGAAATTCCTGAGACTGCTCGGCCATATGGCTTCCACGGTTCATGTAACCCCCAATGCCCGCCTGCACATGCGGCCTGCTCAGTGGAGCCTTCAAACTCAGTGGCATCAAGCCACAGGGAGTCTTGCAGACTCAGTAAGTATTTCCACCCTGCTCGTCTCCTCTCTGCAATGGTGGCTTCATCTTCCGAATCTGGTACTCGGAGTGGTTTTTCAATCCCCTCCGCATTCTCAAGTGCTAACGACAGATGCTTCTCTTCTAGGTTGGGGCGCGCATTGCCAAGGGGCATGTACTCAGGGTCTCTGGACCCCTTGGGAGGCTGCTCAGCAGATAAACTTCCTGGAGCTACGGGCGATACGCCTAGCTTTGAGAGCTTTCTCCCACCTCACATCTCACCAGTCTGTACTGGTCCAGACGGACAATCAAGTTGCCATGTTCTACGTGAACAAACAAGGGGGCACAGGCTCCTTCCTTCTCTGTCAGGAGGCACAACGGCTGTGCTCTTGGGCCGTCAATCACGGAATCCTCCTCAAGGCTGTCTACCTCCCAGGTCAAGAGAATTACCTGGCGGACAGACTGAGCAGGATCCTGCAACCACACGAATGGAGATTGAATCCATTTGTGGTTCAGCAGATCTTTCTGAGGTGGGGCCTCCCCACCATGGATCTTTTCGCCAGTCCTCTGAACCGGCAACTCCCGAGATTCTGTTCCAGACAACCGCATCCTCTCAGAGTAGCAGCGGATGCGTTTCTGATTCTGTGGTCCCAAGGGCTACTGTATACGTTTCCTCCCACGCCACTAGTGTCCCGCACACTGTTCAAAGTACTCAAGGACGTGGCCTCCATGATTCTGATAGCCCCCAGGTGGCCGAGGTAACCCTGGCTCCCCCTTGTGCTACAACTGGCGTTGGACACTCCTCTTCCTCTGGGGATTCAACACGATCTCCTGTCTCAGGAACAGGGATCTCTCTTGCACCCCAACCTCCAGTCCTTTCATCTGATGGCCTGGCTGCTGAAAGGGCAGTCCTGGCTCCCCTACTACTGCCTAGAGAGATGGAAGACATAGTCTTAGCCTCTAGACGGCAATCCACCAGGAAATCCTACGCTCTTAAGTGGCGTAGATTCTCCGCATGGTGTGCTCAGCGCAACGAGAATCCCTTCTCGTGCTTGGTAGCGGTAGTATTGCAATATTTGCTTTACCTCTCCAATCTAGGCCTTAAGTCCAACTCTGTCAGGATTCACCTCAGTGCTCTCTCAGCGCACCACTCGCCGGTGGACGGCAGGCCTCTTTCCAACCACCCTTTGGTGGCGGGTTTTCTCAGAGGCCTCCTCCTGCTTAAGCCTCCTTTACGTCCACCAGCCCCTGAGTGGGATCTGAATGTGGTCTTACAGCGGATTACTTGTCTGCCATTTGAACCTATGGCTTCCTGCCCTCTCTGTTTTTTCTCCTGGAAAACCTTGTTTCTGGTAGCTCTTACCTCTGCTAGGCGAGTAAGTGAACTTCAGGCACTAGTGTCTGATCCCCCTTACACTAGGTTCTACAGGAATAGGGTAGTCTTACGGACTCACCCCAAGTTTCTCCCTAAGGTTGTCTCCCCGTTTCACCTCAATCAGGAGGTGATTCTTCCGACCTTCTTTCCCAGGCCGCATGCCAACCGGGCTGAGATTGTCCTGCATACCCTGGACTGTAGGAGGGCGTTATCCTTCTACCTTGACCGTACGTGGGAGCATCGGAGGGCTGTTCAGCTCTTCGTTTCTTTTGACCCCAATAAGTTGGGGTTACCTGTCTCCAAGCGTACTTTGTCCATTTGGGTCGCTGACTGTATCGCCTGGGCTTATGGGGCAGCCGGCCTCTCGTTGGAGGGTCGAGTCACAGCTCATCGAAGGCTGCGTCAGTAGCTCATCTCCGCTCTGTTCCGTTGGCAGACATCTGCCGGGCCGCTACTTGGTCTTCAAGCCAGACTTTTGCGGCCCATTACTGCCTTGAGAGGGAGTCCCGCAGGGACAGTGCTTTCAGACAGGCAGTTCTCCATAATCTCTTTGGGGTTTAGGCAACTCCTATCCTCCGGCCCTGGTGTTGGGCTACCGGTCGGGGGCGTTCTCAGAGAAGATTCCTTCCTTACGTACTAACGAGCTCGAGGCAGCTCATTTTTTCGGCTTGAGGTCTCCGGTAGCCTTAAGCTGGGGAGTCCCATATGTGAGGACTGACTTCCTGCTTGGTCCTAGAGAAAGAGGAGCTACTCACCTGTAACAGGTGTTCTCCAGGAGCAGCAGGAATCAGTCCTCACAACCCTCCCTCCTCCCCTTGGAGTTGCAGTCATATGATTTATTTTGCTAATTTTTTTTTTTTGCTGTCTTTTAGCTATGTCATCAGACTGAGCAAGATGGCACCCTTGGGCGGGAAGGGGACCGCGCATGCGCGCTGCAATTCCCAAAGGCTTTCTTTGAAAGCTGGGGAAATGCTCCGCATGCGGCTCCATCGGCGCCGACGTCACCCATATGTGAGGACTGATTCCTGCTGCTCCTGGAGAACACCTTTTTCTCCAGGACCAAGCAGGAAGTCAGTCCTCACATATGGGTGACGTCGGCGCCGACGGAGCCCTCGCGGAGCAATTTTCCCCAGCTTTCAAAGAAAGCCTTTGGGAATTGCAGCGCGCATGCGCGGTCGCCTTCCCGCCCAAGGGTGCCATCTTAGCCAGTCTTCTTTTTTCCGCGGAGCCCTACAGACGTACCCGTCGTGTCCCCGCTGAAAAAGTTGATTTTCGTGAGTTTTTCTCTTTTTTCACTTCGGTTCGACGCCGGTCGTTTTCCTGCCCGGACTCGCGACGCCTTTGCGAGTCCTTCTCTTATTTTTCGGTTTTTTCTGATTTTGGTCAGTTTCGTTTTCGGTTTTTCGCTGGCAGCCCGGTCCTTTGACCTTGCAGGGGCCCTTTTTTTTCCCCCGATGGCTGCCAGTGGTTTCAAGCGGTGTGGTCAGTGTGACAGAAATATGTCACTCACTGACACACACGATAATTGCCTCCGCTGCCTGGGCCCGGATCATGAAGAACTGATCTGTGGAGCCTGTGGCAAAATGTCCTCCAAAGCGTTAAGGAGTCGGCGGCACCAGCGGGATAGAATCTTCGCTGACCCCAGCCGTACCCGGACCTCGTCGGAGGCCTCGGCATCCAGAGGCTCCAGCTCTGACCATCGCCGAAGCTCCTCCGACACGGGTTCTCCCTCCGGGGACCATCGACGGAAGGAAAAACCCGCGAGGGCGGCGTCGGTGAACGCTCCTGGCTCCGCGAGGGCCAGGTCGCATAGCCGTCCCGGGTCTTTGGAGAAGGAGCGCCTCCCGAAGCGACCTCGCCTGGAGTCGGAGTTGCCTGCTCGGGTAAGTCCTGTAGTCCTTCTGGACTCGCCTCTGAGATGTCCGACGTCGGGCCTGACGCCGTCGGGGCCCGAGTCGGGGGCTGCTGGGTCACCTGAGGTTGGACTCAGGTTGACGGCCTTGGAGAGCAGACTATCTGCCTTCATGGACCAGCAGCGGGCACTGATCGCTAGCCTCGCTGGCGCCACTGCCCCGACCGCCGGGACGTCGACGTCTAAGTCGACCCCGGAGACCGAGCCGATCCTCGAGTCCATGCGAACTCGAGTCGATCCGAGGTCGAGGTCACCCTCGGCCTCCCGTTCGGGACCGAGGTCGTCGCCGCCGACTCCCTCGGCGTCGGGGTGGCCGACGCCTCCGCCTGCCCGAGCCGACCCCACCGATTCCTCCTCGGAGTCGGCCTGGGAGTCTGAAGAGGAAGAGTCACCTGATTCGTTTCGGACTCGGTGTGTCCCCTCGGACTCACCTGAGTCCGAGCCTCGGAAGCAGTCCCCTCCGGAGGATGCCCGGTTCTCGGACTTCGTCAGGGATATGGCCAAGGCTTTGGCCTTCCCTGCGGATCCCGAGGAGGAGCCTCGAGCCGAAGAGCTCGACGCCCTTCAGTACGACTCTCCTGCCGGGAGCACTTTACTGTACCGGTTCCTCCCATGCTGGAATGACTACTCTTCCGCATGTGGGAGAGTCCGGCCTCGTCGCCGGTATTAAGCAAGCGGGTCGATTCCATCTATCGAGTCCGCAAGAGTCCTGGCTTCCAAAAAGCACAGCTGCCACACCATTCCATGGTAGTGGAATCGGCCATGCATAGGCTTAAGAGCCAAAAGATGCACTCCTCGGTGCCTCCGGGCAGGGAGGCCCGTAACCTGGATGGCCTTGGTAAGAAGTGTTTCCAGGGCTCTATGCTGGCTTGTCGTGTCCAGACCTACCAGCTATACATGGGCATGTATCTTCGAGACCTGGCTAAAGAGATAGCCGGATTCTCCGCTGGACTGTCCGAGGAACCTTTGCGGAGGTTCCTGGCCTTGACAACTGGTATTCGGGAATGCTCCAAATTCATGTCCCGAGCAGCCTATGATGGCTTTGAAGCATCGGCTCGAGTAGCCGCAGCTGGCATCGGTGCCCGCCGACAGGCTTGGCTTCAGTCGTCTGACCTTGAACCCTGGGTGCAGGACAAGTTGGTCGATGTCCCCTGCAGAGGTGAGAACCTCTTTGGCAAGCCCATGGCTGAAAAGGCTGCACAAATCGAGACGGAGACTCTCACCAGGACTAGGCTTTCTAGGAAGACCTCCGCCCCTTCCCAGAAAAAGGGCTCGGGAAAGAAGTCCTTTTACCCGAGAAAGGCGGCTGCCTATAAACACTACCCTCAATATCAGGCCTCCGCAGCTCCCCCACAGGGCCAGCAGGCCAAGGGACGGGGTAACGGGTCCCGTAGGCAGCAAGCCCCCAAGCCTGCACCACCAGCCCCTGCTCAGCAGGGTGGGGGTTTTTGACTTCCTCAGCATAGCCTCTCCCCCTCAGCTGGCTCCTCCCAGCACAGGAGGCCGGCTGGTTCACTTCGCCCACAGGTGGTCCAACATCACTTCAGATGCCTGGGTGCTTCAAGTCGTGAGAGAAGGATATCTTCTCCACTTCCATCAGGTCCCTCCCTCTTATTTTCCGGGAGAACCTCCTCGACTCCCTCTGCACAGGGACTTACTCCTTCAGGAGTTAGCAAGTCTTCTTCAGGAACAGGCTGTGGAACCGGTGCCCCACCACCTGAGAGGTCAAGGCTTTTATTCCAGGTATTTCCTAATACCAAAAAGGACAGGAGGCCTCAGACCCATCCTGGACTTGCGCAACCTCAACAAGTTCCTCGTGAGGGAGAAGTTCAAGATGCTTACCCTTGGAATCCTTCTGCCCTACCTCCAGCAGGGAGATTGGCTATGCTCCTTGGATCTAAAAGATGCCTACACGCACATCCTCATCCACCCAAGCCACCGCCAATACCTAAGGTTTGTGGTGGCAGGAAATCATTACCAGTACAGAATACTGCCCTTTGGCCTATCCTCCGCACCGCGAGTCTTCACAAAATGTCTCGCGGTGGTGGCGGCCTATCTCCGGCTTCACGGCCTCTATGTCTTTCCGTACCTCGACGACTGGCTCATCAGAGCATCGTCCTCTCCTGCAGTCACCAATGCCACACACTGCACGGTGACTCTTCTGCAGTACTTGGGCTTTGTCATAAACTTCGCAAAGTCCACTTTGCTCCCCTCACAGGATCTCGAGTTCATCGGCGCAAGACTGCACACTCCTCAGGCACGAGCTTTCCTGCCTCTCGACAGGGCTCATGGACCTAGCCGGCAGTTTTCGCAGCCAGCCCCTGGTCTCCGCCAGGCGCTTCCTGAGACTACTCGGCCATATGGCTTCCACGGTCCACGTGACCCCCAATGCTCGCCTGAATATGCGGCCTGCTCAATGGTGCCTTCGCAAGCAGTGGCAACAAGCCACCGGCGCACTAGCCGACTTAGTGCGCATCTCCGGGCCGCTGGCCTCTTCCCTACAGTGGTGGCTTCATCGGCCGAACCTGGTGCTCGGAATGCCGTTTCAGTCGCCTCAGCCGGCTCAAGTGCTGACGACCGATGCTTCCCTCCTGGGTTGGGGAGCACATTGCCAGGGGGCATGTACTCAAGGTCTCTGGACCGCGTGGGAGTCTGCTCAACAGATCAACTTCCTGGAGCTCAGAGCAATCCGTCTGGCGCTCAAGGCTTTCTCCCACCTGACTTCTCACCGTCCGTCCTTGTCCAGACGGACAATCAAGTTGCCATGTTCTACGTGAACAAGCAGGGGGGCACGGGCTCCTTCCTTCTCTGCCGAGAAGCTCAGAAGCTCTGCTCTTGGGCCGTCAGTCACGGCATTCTTCTCAAGGCAGTTTATCTCCCAGGCCAAGAGAATTGCCTGGCGGACAAACTCAGCAGGATACTCCAGCCGCACGAGTGGCGTCTGGATCCCTTGGTAGTTCAGAAACTTTTTCTGAAGTGGGGCCTCCCCACGATGGATCTGTTTGCCAGTCCTCTCAACCGGCAACTTCCTCGCTTCTGCTCTCGTCAGCCACATCCCCTTCGGGTAGCGGCAGATGCTTTTCTACTCTCATGGTCGGAAAGCCTTCTCTATGCTTTTCCTCCCATCCCGCTAGTCTCTCGAACTCTATTCAAGGTTCTCCGAGACAAAGCTTCCATGATCCTGGTGGCTCCTCGCTGGCCCAGACAGCCGTGGTTTCCACTCCTGTTGCAATTGGCGGTAGAGGATCCGTTCCCTCTGGGGTTTCAACCGGATCTCCTAACACAGGATGAGGGGTCTCTGCTACACCCCAACCTCAGATCTCTCAATCTAATGGCCTGGCGGCTGAAAGGGTAGTCCTTGCTCCCCTTCTCCTGCCGGCAGAGGTGGAAGAGGTCGTCCTAGCGTCTCGGCGACCTTCTACCCGCAAATGCTACGCCCTTAAATGGTGTCGCTTTTCCGTTTGGTGTGTACAGCAGTCTCAGGATCCCTTCTCCTGCTCGGTGTCGGTGGTCTTGCAGTACCTGCTCTACCTCTCTAATCTGGGACTTAAGTCCAACTCCGTCAAAGTCCACCTCAGTGCTCTTTCAGCACACCATGTGCCGGTGGACGGCAGACCTCTTTCCAGCGACCCTCTCGTAGCACGGTTTCTCCGAGGTCTCCTTCTACTTAAACCACCTCTGCGCCCGCCAGCACCTGACTGGGATCTGAATGTGGTTTTACAGCGGATCACCTGTCCGCCTTTTGAACCGATGGCTACCTGTTCTCTGCGTTTTCTTTCGTGGAAAACCTTATTCCTGATAGCCCTCACTTCCGCTAGACGCGTAAGTGAATTGCAGGCCCTCGTGTCTGATCCCCCTTTCACTCGGTTCTACAAAAATAGGGTAGTCCTACGGACTCACCCAAAATTTCTTCCAAAAGTTGTCTCCCCTTTTCACATCAATCAGGAGGTGGTACTTCCAACCTTCTTTCCCAGGCCTCACTCCAGCCGAGCTGAAAGGGTCCTGCATACCCTGGACTGTAGAAGGGCATTGAACTTCTACCTTGACCGTACGCGGGAGCACCGTAAAGCTGCTCAGCTTTTTGTGTCTTTTGACCCCAATAAATTGGGGCTCCCGGTCTCCAAGCGTACTCTGTCCATCTGGGTTGCTGACTGTATCGCTTGGGCTTATGGGGCAGCCGGACTCTCCTTAGAAAGTCGAGTCACGGCTCATTGTGTTCGGGCGAAGGCTACGTCAGTGGCTTACCTCCGCTCTGTTCCGCTGGCAGACATCTGCCGGGCCGCTACTTGGTCTTCGAGCCAGACTTTTGCGGTCCATTACTGTCTCGAGAGGGAGTCCCGCAGGGACAGTGCTTTCGGACAGGCAGTCCTCCGAAATCTCTTCGAGGTTTGAGCAACTCCTACCCTCCATCCCGGATGGGGGCTACCGGTGGGTGATATTTCAGTGAAGATTCCTTCCTTCTGTGCCGCTGAGCTAGAGGGAGCTCATTTTTGTGCTTAGGGTCTCCGGTAGCCTTAAGCTTGGGAGTCCCATATGTGAGGACTGACTTCCTGCTTGGTCCTGGAGAAAGCGTAGTTACTCACCTGTAACAGGTGTTCTCCAGGAGCAGCAGGAATCAATCCTCACAACCCTCCCTCCTCCCCGTGGAGTTGCAATCATCTGCTTAAGTTTTTTTGCAAATTTTTATGCTGTCTTTTAGCTATGTCATCAGACTGGCTAAGATGGCACCCTTGGGCGGGAAGGCGACCGCGCATGCGCGCTGCAATTCCCAAAGGCTTTCTTTGAAAGCTGGGGAAAATTGCTCCGCGAGGGCTCCGTCGGCGCCGACGTCACCCATATGTGAGGACTGATTCCTGCTGCTCCTGGAGAACACCTGTTACAGGTGAGTAACTACGCTTACAGGTGAGTAACTACTCTATCTCTCCGGCAATCCAGGCCTGGATTTCTGCCTGCCTTGCTGACATTGCTACTTGGATGTTTCACTGCCACTTAAAATTGAACATGGCCAAAACTGAGCTTCTTATTTTTCCCCCTAAAACCTCCTCTCCCCTTCCTCCTTTCTCAGTCTCTGTGGATTACTCTTTATTCTTCCCTGTTTCCTTGGCTCGCAACCTTGGGGTCGTCTTTGACTCCTCTCTCTCCTTCTCCACACACATCCATCTGATAGCTAAGACATTCCATTGCTAACATCAACAAAATCTGCCCATTCCTTTCTGAACACACTACTAAGACACTTATCCCCTCTTTCATCACCTTCTGTCTTGACTATTGTAACCTACTCCTTGCTGGTCTCCCTCTGAATCATCTTTCTCCCCTTCAATCTGTTCAACACTCTTCTGTGCAACTAATCTTTCCCCAGCCTCATCATGCTGATATTATCATTCTTCTCAAGTCACTTCATTGGCTTTCTATCCATTTCCACATCCAGTTCAAACTCTCCTGCTGACCTGTAAGTGCATTCACTCTGCAGCTCCTCACTACCTTTCCTCTTTTATCTCTCCCTACACCCCTCCTCAGGAACTCTTTTCTTCTCCAGGAACAAGCAGGAAGTCAGTCCTCACTTATGGGTGATGTTGGCATCGATGGAGCCCGTGCAGAGCAATTCCCCAGCTTTCAAAGAAAGCTGTTGGGATTGCTGCCACGCATGTGGGGTCCTCTTCCCGCTCAAAGGTGCCATCTTGCTCAGACTCCCTTTTTCCACGGAGCCCTTTGGATTCATATCCTCGCCCCTCGGAAAAAGTGTTTTATTGTCTGCCTCTGGGCGTGTTTTTTTCCAGTTGCGCCGGTCCTCTTCCTCTTCCCCTGCTCTCCCCTTTTTTTCCTCGAGTGAGGGGCTATCCTTCCCTTAAGTTTTATTCCCTGTTGCGGACTTCGCACCCTTTTTTCTTTTTCTAACCACTGGTCCCAAAGGTCTTCGATCTAGCGGGGGTCCATTTTGCCCCCATGGCCACCGGTTTTAAAAAATGCGACAGATGCTCCAAAAACATGTCGCTCACGGACACCCATGACTGTTGTCTTTGGTGTCTTGGGGCCGACCATGACACGGAGCTCTGCTCTCTGCAAGAAAATGTCCTCCAAGGCCCTGCTCAGTTGTAAGCAGAAGTCTGATGACATTTTCAGGAAGGTGGCCCTGGAATCCTAGGTGCTGGTAGGATCCCCCGCTTTGGTTCCGTGTTTTCGGAGGCACTCCGATCAGGCACTCCCTGAAGTTGAGCGGTGTAAGAAGAAGAAGACCTCAAAGTCTCTGTTGGGGGCTCCGGATAAGCTTGAGCGCTCCTGCGCTTGGTCGCTCAGCCCCCCGTGGCATTCCCGAGAGTCGGACAAGGAGCGGCTTTGAAAGATACCTCGTACAGATACAGAGGCCACCGGCGATGGCACCCAGTCTCCTGAGGGTCGTCCCAGTGAGGACCCCCTCCTCCTCCACCTCAGATCTGGTTACCCCGGTGTCGGCGTTGCAAGGTCCCACATCCACGTGGGAGTCTTGAATGCTGACACAGGAGCGCAGCGTTTCTGCCTTCTTAACTGCCCAGCAGGTGCTCACGCCCAGCACAGCTGGCCTGTGCCTCGAGACCAAGGTTCCCTCATGAGAGACACCAAAACCCGCCCTGGAAACCTCCGAGAGCCACAGGCGAGGGTCCTCGGCGTTGGCCTCGCTCGCCTTCCTGGTCCTCGGGAGCACAATCCTCCAAGGCCTCTGGCTCCAAGCAGACCTCGGCCTCTGGACAGGGTGACCTGCCTGTGTCTGACTCCTCTGAGGAACTCTCGGGCTGGGAGTCGGATGAGGATACTTCCCTGGAGACCCTTGCCCACAGGGACCTCCCTTCGGACCTGTCCCCGCCCGAGGACACATTGTTCCTGGTGTTCGTGCGGGACATGGCACGGGCCCTCAGCCTGGCTACGCAGACTGAAGAGGAACCACGGGCTGAGGAGCTCGATATTCTACAGCAGGGGTGTCAAACTCAAATACACAGTGGGCCAAAATGTAAAACTTGAACAAAGTCGCGGGCCAGCATTGAACAAATGAACCTTTTAATATGGACCCAAACAAGATTTGCTTTAACATTGAATATGAAGCAACACTTATTACTATACATAGAAACATAGAAACATGATGACAGAAAAAGACCACAAGGCCCATCTAGTCTGTCCTTCCATATCAACAACTACAACAGTCCACTTTTTACCTTTAGAGATCCTCTGTGTTGGTCCCATGCTTTTTTGAATTCAGTTACTGTCCTCATCTCTACCACCTCCACTGGGAGACTATTCCACGGATCCACTACTCTTTCCGTAAAGAAATATTTCCGCATATCACTCCTGAATCTATCTCCCTTCACCCTCATCCCATGTCCCTCGTCGCAGAACTTGCTTTCAATTGAAAGAGGCTCTCTCCCTGAACATTTATGCCACGGAGGTATTTAAACATCTCAATCATATCACCTCTATCCTGCCTTTCCTCTAAGGTGTACATATTAAGATCCTTAAGTCTGTCCTCATATGCTTTATAATGAAGACTACTAATCATCTTAGTAGCAACCCTCTGCACTGACTCCATCCTGTTCACATCCTTTTGAAGGTGCGGTCTCCAGAATTGCACACCATACTCCAAATGAGGTCGCACCAAAGACTTATACAGAGGCATTATCACCTCCTTTTTTCTGCTAGCCATTCCTCTCCGTATGCACCCAAGCATCCTTCTAGCTTTTGCCGTCGCCTTTTCTACCTGTTTAGCTACTTTAAGATCATCGGACACAACTACGCCTAGGTCCCGCTCTTCTTTAGTGGACAAAAGTACTTCACCTCCTATGCTGTATTGCTCCCTTGGATTGCTGCAGCCAAAATGCATGACCTTACATTTTTTAACATTAAATCCCAGCTGCCAAATTCTAGACCATTCTTCAAGCTTAGCTAGATCCCTCCTCATGTTATCTACACCTTCCTGGGTGTCTACTTTATTGCAGATTTTGGTATCATCCGCAAAGAGGCAAACCTTACCCGACAGCCCTTCCGCTATATCACTAACAAAGATGTTAAAAAGAATCGGACCAAGGACAGATCCCTGGGGCACACCACTGGTAACATCCTTCTCCTCAGAGTGAGCTCCATTTACTTGTACTCTTTGTCGCCTCCCACCCAACCAATTTCTAACCCAAGCAGTAACTTTAGGGTCCATCCCTAGGGTGCTCAGTTTGTTTATAAGTCGCCTGTGAGGAACAATGTCAAAGGCTTTACTGAAATCTAAATACACCACATCTAGAGCTCTCCCTCGGTCCAACTCCCTGGTCACCCAGTCAAAGAAATCAATCAGATTTGTCTGACAAGACCTGCCTCTTTATAACTTAATAGTTCAGATATGCAAAAACCAATTTCAAATAAAAAAAAACATCAATGACATTCATTTATTAAATAAGATTTAAATAATAATAAATAATAATTTTTTAAATAAAATAACAGTAATAAAATTAATCAACCATTCAAGCCCATGTCTTGGAGTAGCAAGAAAAAGTGCATAAAGAAAACGTTAATTATTGCTCAGTTTGCTGCACACTGATCTATTCTGATGTGCCCAAGCCAGATACCTGGCATCTCTTTTTGGATGATAGTTCATCAATGTCTGGGCTCAGGCTTTGAGCTGAGGAAATCCTCAGTATCGAGCGAAGGTGTTCATCAGTCAGACGTCTCCTGTGAGATGTTTTGGTCATCTTCATCGAGGAGAAAAGTTGCTCACATAGATAAGTGCTGCCGAACATGGAGAGCATCTGAGCAGCTTGGGTGCGGAGCTGAGGCATTGTGTCAGGGATGAACTGTGGAAACTGGGCGGCGCCCACAGCATCATACTTTGACTTCAGCGTGTCATTACACTGGAGTTCAATTAGCTCCATTTGGAGGTTGGTTGGTGCGTTTTCCACATTAACTGCAAAGGGATTACTGAGCAGTTCAAACCTACATTTCTGGACATCAAAGTCGGCAAATCGCCGGCTAAACTCAGCGCCGAGTACACTGAGTTTTTCAGCAAACTGTGCGCATGGGAACAAGTTGGTAAAGAACTGCGTTTTCATGGTTTGGCAGCAGGGAAAATGGCCAAGGTTTCCTTGCAGCATCTGATTCTCCCACAGGCACAGTTTAGTTTTAAAAGCCCTCACTGCAGCGTACATGTCTGTGATGATGCGCCCCCGCCCCTGAAGCTGCAGGTTCAGCGCATCGAGATGGCTCAAGATGTCACACAGAAAGGCCAGCTCACACAGAAACTTTTTCTCCCGAAGCTCTGCTGTGTCCTTCCCTTTGCTTTCCAGAAACTGACATATTTCCTCATGCAGCTCAAAACATCTATTCAGTACTTTTCCTCGGCTTAACCATCTCACCTCTGTGTGATACGGCACGTCTGCGTATTCCGAACCACACTCCTCCAGAAAAGACTTAAACTGGCGGTGATTCAGACCTTTGGCTCTTATAAAGTTAACTACTTGTGTTACTGTGGTCATAACATGTTCCATCTTTAGGGCTTTGCCACACAATGATTCCTAATGTATGATGCAGTGATAAACAGTTAGTTCACCTGCACAGTTCTCTTCCTGCATCTTCTCCCGGACCCTGCCCACCAGTCCACTTGTTTTACCGCACATCGCTGGCGCACCATCTGTCGTTAATCCCACGAGTTTATCCCACGGCAGCTTTATTTCAGTTACGCATTTGGAAACCTCCTCAAAAATTTCCTTTCCTGTGGTTGTGCCATGCATTGATTTGAATCCCAATAGCTCCTCCGTAACACACATATTTGAGTCCACTCCACGGATGAAGACTGACAGCTGAGCAGTATCAGATGCGTCGCTGCTCTCATCCACAGCAAGGGAGAATGCAACGAAATCTTTTCCCTTTTCCAAAAGCTGGTCATACAGATTGGTGGCAAGATCACATGTGCGATCAGCTACTGTGTTTCTGCTCAGGCTCACGTTTGAAAAGGCTTGCTTTTTCTCTGGGCACACGATGTCACAAACTTTCAACATGCACTTTTTCACAAACTCTCCCTCATTAAAGGGCCGGGCTGATTTTGCGATCTCTGCTGCCACAATATAACTAGCCTTTACAGCAGCCTCACTTTGTGATGTGGCTTTTTTGAACATATTCTGTTGTGAAACCAAACTTCTTTTCATCTCCTCCACTTTCTGGCTCCTTTGAGTCATGTCCAGGTCCTTGTACTTGTCATGGTGTTTTGTTTCATAGTGTCGTCGAATGTTATACTCCTTAGTTATAGCCACGTTGACTCCACAAATCAGACAAACAGGTCTGTCTTTTACATATGTAAACAAATATTCTGTCTCCCACCTGTCCAGAAAGTTCCTGTTGTCTGCCTTTCTTTTTGCCATTTTTGGGAAGGGGTTCCACAGTGACAGTTGTAGCTTGAGATCGCTATGACTTCTGTCACACAGGAGAGGGCGTTTCTGGGACCTGTCCTGATTGACGCGCCAAAACAACAGCAAGGCATTATGGGATTTGTAGTATTAGCGATGAATGAATGCGCTGTATAATACCGGCGGGCTAGCTCTAGTAGTCATTTGGTATAGCCTCGCGGGCCAAATATAATTACACTACGGGCCAGAGTTTGACACCTATGTTCTACAGTATGAGTCCCTGCCTCGGGGGTCTCTTACTGTCCCAGCTCCCCCTATCTTGTCGAAGCTACTCCTCCGCATGTGGGAGATCCCTGCTTCAGTCCCCATTGTGAGTAAGCGCCTCAATGCCATGTATAGGGTCCAGCGTGGCCTGGGATTCCGGAAAACCCAGCTTCCACACACTTCAATGGTTGTGGAATCGGCAATGCGGAAGCAAAAAAGCCCGAAGTCTCACTCTTTGATCCCCCAGGTAGTGAGTCGAGAGCTCTCGACGCCCTGGGTCGTAAGGCCTATCAGGGCTCCATGCTCGCTTGTCGTATCCAGGCATAACAACTGTATATGGGCATGTTCCTGCCTGACCTTGCTGAGGAGCTCGGTGGCTTCTCCGCGGGCCTCGGAGGCAAACCCCTCCTAAGGTTCCAGACCATCCTGAAATCCATTGCAAAGTGTTTGAAGTACCTCTCCCATGCCGCTTATGACGGATTTGAGTCTTCCACCCGGATGGCTGTGGGTGGCATCGGGGCCCGATGCCAGGCATGGCTCCAGTCTTCAGACTTGGAGCAGTGGGTCCAAGAGAAGCTCCCGGACATCCCTTGCCTGGGCGAGCAACTGTTCGGTAAACCGATGGAGGATAAAGCCGCTGAGATAGAGACGGAGTTTGTGACTCGAACCGGTCTCTTGCGCAAAACCTCCTCCCTCCCTAGGAAGAAGCAGCAGACCAAGAAGCCGTTCTTCCAAAGGAAGAGGCTTCCTTACCGGGGTTAGCCATCATTCCCGCCTACCTCTGTACCGACCCCCAGCATGCAGGGGAAGGGAGGTGCACATGACTACCGCAAGCCTAAAGGGCAGGAAGAGGACCGCGCATGCGCGCTGCAATTCCCAAAGGCTTTCTTTGAAAGCTGGGGAAAATTGCTCCACGAGGGCTCCGTCGGCGCCGACGTCACCCATATGTGAGGACTGATTCCTGCTGCTCCTGGAGAACACCTGTTACAGGTGAGTAACTACTCTTTAGTATCTATCTTATCATCATATATATAATACACTTGAGGACTCCTGGCATTCCGCAGGGGTTTTCAACATAGTCCTCGGGGAACCCTAGACCAGTCAGGTATTCAGGATTCCCAGAATGAATATGCATGAGAAAGATTTGCATGTTCTGCCTTCATCGTATGCAAATCTATCTCATGCATATTCATTGTGGGAATCCTGAAATCCTGACTGGCCTAGGGTTCCCTGAGGACTGGGCTGAAAACCTATGGAGATTCACTTCAACAGTGGCCATAAGGCAAGAGTATCCTATGATTCTAATTGACTTGTGACATCTTATGGCTAATGCTGGTACTGCAGTCTTTCACACTTTGAGTCACAAGAGTCCTTTCAAGAGGTCAAGTTCTTTTTGGCATTGCCCAGGTTATTATGTTGTCCCAGGGTATGTTGATTTTTGATATAGCTGTAGCAGAGCATAGAAACATAGAAATATGATGACAGAAAAAGACCACATGGCCTATCTAGTCTGTCCTTCCATAACAACAACTACAACAGTCCCCTTTTTACCTTTAGAATTCCTCTGTGTTTGTCCCATGCTTTTTTGAATTCAGTTACTGTCCTCATCTCTACCACCTCCACTGGGAGACTATTCCACGGATCCACTACTCTTTCCGTAAAGAAATATTTCCGCATATCACTCCTGAATCTATCTCCCTTCACCCTCATCCCATGTCCCCTCGTAGCAGAACTTGCTTTCAATTGAAAGAGGCTCTCTCCCTGAATATTTATGCCATGGAGGTATTTAAACATCTCAATCATATCACCTCTATCCCGCCTTTCCTCTAAGGTGTACATATTAAGATCCTTCAGTCTGTCCTCATATGCTTTATAATGAAGACCACTAATCATTTTAGTAGCCACCCTCTGCACCGACTCCATCCTGTTCACATCCTTTTGAAGGTGCGGTCTCTAGACTTGCACACTATACTCCAAATGAGGTCGCACCAAAGACTCATACAGAGGCATTATCACCTCCTTTTTTCTGCTAGCCATTCCTCTCCGTATGCACCCAAGCATCCTTCTAGCTTTTGCTGTCGCCTTTTCTACCTGTTTAGCTACTTTAAGATCATCAGACACAACCACGCCTAGGTCCCGCTCTTCTTTAGTGGACAAAAGTACTTCACCCCCTATACTATATTGCTCCCTTGGTTTGCTGCAGCCCAAATGCATGACCTTACATTTTTTAACATTTTTTAACATTAAATCCCAGCTGCCAAATTCTAGACCATTCTTCAAGTTTAGCTAGATCCCTCCTCATGTTATCTACACTTTCCTGGGTGTCTACTCTATTGCAGATTTTGGTATCATCCGCAAAGAGGCAAACCTTACCTGAAAGCCCTTCCGCTATATCACTAACAAAGATGTTAAAAAGAATCGGACCAAGGACAGATCCCTGGGGCACACCACTGATAACATCCTTCTCCTCAGAGTGAGCTCCATTTACTTGTACTCTTTGTCGCCTCCCACCCAACCAATTTCTAACCCAAGCAGTAACTTTAGGGTCAATCCGTAGGGTGCTCAGTTTGTTTATAAGTCACTGGTGAGGAACAGTGTCAAAGGCTGTCAAAGAGCAGTGAGAGCATTGGTGAGGTTAGCGTTATGATCAGAGCTAGGAGACACAGGACTTACAACTATGTTGAGAATGTCATTGGACCATGATGTTCACACTGTGCTGGTTCCCACAAGGCAGATGAATGTTGGGTGTTATAGTGGAAATATGGCAGAGATGCAAGTCACATCTGCTCGCATCAGTTCAGTTTTATCAGTGGCATAGGCTCAGAAGCAGAGAGACAATGTTGGCCAGCAGTGAAAACCACAGGACAAGAGACTATCTCCAGGAACAAGCAGGAATGTAGTCTTCACATATGGGTATCGCCGGTACTGACGGAGCCTGCACAGGAACGCTCCCCATCGTCCAATAGGAAAGCTTTTGGGAGTATCCCACAGCGCCTGCATGCTGCCTTCCCGCCTTTCCCAACTGTCCCTCTCCAGTTCTTCGTTTTCCACGGAGCCGACAGGTCGCACATCCTGTCACCGCAGAAAAAATTCCTTTCTTATTCTTTTTTGTGGTCGCGTCTGCCTTCCCTCGATGCTACACCAGTACCGCCGGTTCTTCTTTCTTTTAAAAAAAATAAAAAATACTTTCTTTATGGAGTCTTTTCCAGTAATTTTCTCCTCAGGTGCCACGCGCCATTTTGGGCACTAGGCCCAACATTTTCCCTCAGGATGGAAAAACCCGCTTCAGGTTTAAAACAGTGTTCTAGGTGTGGCGGTACCATATCCGTCACCGACACCCATGAGTGGTGCCTCAAATGTTTAGGTCCTGACCATTCTATTTCAGAGTGTGTTGCCTGTGGGATGATGTCGAAAAGGGGCCGGCAAAACCGAGCTGCTAAACTTAGCACCCTTTTTCCCTCCGATCAGCCTCCATGGCATCGACGTCTTCCAGGGCTTCGTCTTCCTCCCATGGATCTCAGGTAACTAAACATAAATCTAGCCGGTCCTCAAAGGGTAGATCTCCTTCTAAACATTGAGATGCCTCTGGCGTTGCCCTTGAGGGACTTTCACCGGCAAAATTGCCCTGGTGGGAGGCTTCGGCTTCCAAAGTACTAACGGGGCTCCAGGATGTTCTCGAGACGTCAACCTCGGCAGAACTACTGATGCCATGCTCTGGGGTTCCAGCTGCTCCATCCGGTACTGATACCCAAGCATCGGCAGCGTCGATAGACCAGAGATTCTTGGCTATTGAACGCAGTCTAGTGGCTCTTCACGGCCTTGATGCCCCTGAAACCGCTTCAGACAATTCAACCGGCACTGACTCCGGTACCAGCACCGACTGCATCGACATCGGCAGGTATTCTATCGGGACCGAGTCATGCGTCTCTATCTGGCATTGACAAGTCGGTACCGGACCACTCCGATGCCGACTTCGATCAGTACTGGTACCGTGCCTTGCACAATCACCCGGATCGGCGATACTTCGAATCCTTGGATGAGTCTGAAGACTCTGAAAGCTCTGCTGATACCAGAGTACATCTTCCTGAGGATTCCTCTTCTCCTCAGCGTAGGATATCTCCAGGAACAAGCAGGAATGTAGTCATCACATATGGGTATCGTCGGTACCGACGGAGCCTGCGCGGTAACGCTCCCCAGCGTCCAGTTAGAAAGCCTTTAGGAGCATCCCACAGCGCCTGTGTGCTGCCTTCCCGCCTTTCCCAACTGCCTCTCTCCAGCTCTTCTTTTTCCGCGGAGCCAGCAGGTCGTGTTCCTGTCACCGCAGAAGTTCTCTTTTATTTCTTTCTTTTTTGTGGTCGCGTCTGCCTTCCTCGACACTCTACCGGTACCGCCGTTTTTTTTTTCTCTTCTTATTTCGGTAAAAAAAATATATATATACACATATATATATATATATGTGTGTATATATATATATATATGTGTGTATATATGCACATATATATATATACATATATATACACATACATATATACACACACATATATATATATATATACACTCTTTTCTGTTTCTTCAGGTGCACGCGCCTTTTTGGGCCTTAGGCCCAAAAACTTTTCCTTACCATGCAGAAACCTGCCTCAGGTTTCAAAATGTGCACCAAGTGTGGCGGTACCATTTCCGTCACCGACACCCATGAATGGTGTCTAAAATGTTTAGGGCCTGATCACTCCATCACGGATTGTATGTCCTGTGCCATGATGTCTAAAAGAGGTCGGCAGAACCGAGCTGCTAAGCTCAGTACCCTGTTTTCTTCTGATGCAGCTTCGGTGGCATCAATGTCTTCCAGGGCTTCTTCTTCCTCCCGTGGATCTCAGCTAACTAAACATAAATCCAGCCAGTCCTCAAAGGGTAGATCTCCTAAGCATCGAGATGCCTCTGGCGTTGCCTTCGAGGATTCTGCACCGGCGAAATTACCCCGGCGGGAGGCTTCGGCTTCCAAAGCATTATCGGGGTTCCAGGATGTTCGAGGCCTCGACCTCGGCAGAACTACTGGTGCCATGCTCTGGAGTACCGGCGGTCTCCTCCGGTACCGACATCCAGGCATTGGCAGCATCGATAGACCAGAGAGTTCTGGCTATGGAACGCAGTCTTGCGGCTTTCCTTGGCGTATCGATGCCCTCGGAACTGCGACAGACAATTCCACCGGTACCGGCCTCGGCATCGGTGTCTGCTTTGCCGGTACCCAGTTATACGATGACCTCCGGTACCGATACCCCGGTACTGGTTACTCCCGGTACCGACTTTGGTCGGTACGGGTATCGGGCTCTTCAAGAGCATCCGGACAGACGATACTTCGAGTCCTCAGAAGAATCTGAGGATTCTGACAGTTCTGTCAATGCAGCGATGCTTCTCCCAGAGGAGCCCTCCTCCAGAGGATATTTCCTTCCAGGATTTTATCAGGGAGGTGGCTCGAGGCCTGTCCATTACTGTGACCCCTGAAACAGAGCCAAGGGCCAAGGAGTTGGAAATTCTACAATATTACAAAACTCCTAAGGAGGCAGCTACCTTGCCCATTCATGAGTTTTTATATGATCTCATGTTAAGGATGTGGGAAACACCTCTTAACACCTCTCCTCATTCTCGTAGACTGGATACTATGTATCGAGTCCCTCCTTGTCCTGGGTTCCATAAGACTCAGCTTCCTCACCACTCTATTGTAGTGGAGTCAGCTATGAGAAGGATCAAGAGTGCAAAAAGGCATGCCTCTAATCCTCCAGGACGTAAGTGCAGAACCCTGGATGCTTTTGGACGTCGGGTCATCCAAGCTTCCATGCTTTCTGCCAGGATCAGTTCCTATAATCTCTACATGGGAATGTTCCTGAAGGAGGTCACAGATGATTTAGAGGCTTTAAGTCCTTTTCTTTCTGAGGATAAAAGACAGGATTTTCTCACTTTGGTCAAACATGCCCAAGATGTTTCTAAATTTTCCAACCGTGCAGCCTTTGACTGCTTTGAGTGCATAAGCAGAAGCTCGGCTATTGCCATAGGTGCATGTAGAATTGCTTGGCTCAAGGCATCTGATCTAGAGTTCTGGGTACAAGACAAATTGGGAAATATCCCTTGTACTGGTGAGAACCTGTTTGGTAAAGATTGGCAGGAAAAGGCCAATGAAATGGATGCTGAAAATTCCACCTTGGATAGATTATCCAAGTCCACTGCTGATCCTGCTAGAAAGAAATTGTTCAAGAAACCATTCTTTTCTAAAAAGAAAAGATTTTATCCTGCTTATGTTCAGCAGGGATGTTCTGCAGGTCAGCTTGCCAGGAAAGGTCAGCAACCACCCCAACAGAAGAAAGCAATGGCTGCTAGGCCTCAACCGGCCCAGCAGGATCAGCCTCCACAGGGCCTTTGATTCTCATCTAGAGAACTTAGTCTTCCTGGTTCTCGGGGGACCAGAACCTTCCACCATTCTAGGAAGATTATGTCATTTTGTCCCCAGATGGGGGCAAATAACAGCAGAGCATTGGACACTCTCCATCATAAAGGAGGGGTACAAGCTTCATTTTTCAAGCATGCCCCCTCACACAATAGTAAAGCAGTTCAATTCTCTGACCTCTCTCATCAACCTATCCTTCTTGCCCAAGGGGCAATAGAAGAAGTACCCCTTCATCAGCAGGGCACAGAGTTCTATTCCCCTTATTTCCTTATCTCAAAGAAAACAGGGGGTTACAGACCTATCTTAGACCTCAGAGAATTGAACAAATTCCTTGTCAAGGAGAAATTCAAAATGATTTCTCTCGGATCTCTGCTGCCATACCTTCAGAGTCAGGATTGGCTTTGTTCTCTAGATCTCAAGGATGCGTACACCCATGTTCTCATCCATCCAACTCACAGAAGGTTCCTTCGGTTCCTTTTTCAGGGAAAGCACTACCAATACAGGGTGCTTCCTTTTGGCCTGGCCTCAGCACCAAGGGTGTTCACAAAATGCATGGCTGTTGTAGCAGCATTTCTCCGCACTCTTGGGATATTCGTCTTCCCCTACTTAGACGATTGGCTCATTCGAGGCCCAGCAGAGTCAGAGGCCAGGACTTCTCTATCCTGCACAATGCGTATCCTTCAGCATTTAGGGCTGGTAATAAACATCCCAAAATCCAGTCTAACTCCCACTCAGTCTTTAGAGTTCATAGGAGCTTTGCTGGATACCACAAAGGCAAGGGCCTATCTCCCCCTGGCCCATTGCCTTCGCCTGGTGCAGTTAGATGAGGCTTTAGCACTGCTTGAGAAGCTAACTGCTCGAGAAATGTTACAACTACTAGGCCACATGGCATCTACTGTGCATGTGGTTCCCTATGCTCGCCTCCATATGAGGGCAGCTCAGTGGACTTTATCCACCCAATGGACCCAGGCATCAGGATGCCTGTCAGACAAAATAGCAAACACAAGTCGCCTTATTTTGTCCCTCCAGTGGTGGAAGTCCACTCAAAACCTGTTGCTGGGGTCCCCTTTTCAACAACCCTTACCCCAAGCAACTCACAACAGATGCTTCTCCAATGGGTTTGGGAGCTCATCTGCAAGACCTCTCCACCCAGGGCACCTGGTCTCCACAGGAGAGTTATCTACATATCAATCTCTTGGAGCTCAGAGCAATCTTCCTTGCTCTGCGAGTGTTCCACACCCTGCTCAGCTACAAGACAGTCCTCATTCATACGGACAATCAAGTAGCCATGTTCTATGTGAACAAGCAGGGGGGAACAGGCTCTCTGTCGCTTTGCAATGAAGCTTTGCGACTATGGGCCCTCACCAGAGAGCATCAGATTCATCTTCTGGCAGTGTATCTGCCAGGTATTCAAAACTCTTGGGCAGACAGACTCAGCCGTGTTCTGCTTCCACACGAGTGGTCTCTGCATGCAGACCAGGTGGCCAGGATATTTCAACTGTGGGGAACCCCGGACATAGTCCTCTTTGCAAGTCCGTGGAATGCCAAACTTCCCCAGTTCTGTTCCAGAATTCCGGCTCAGGGGGCTCAGGCCAGGGATGCTTTCCTCCTTTACTGGGGTCAAGACTTCCTGTATGCCTTTCCACCCATTCCCCTAATTCCCAAAACCCTGTTCAAGCTTCAGAGAGACAGAGGCCATATGATTCTCGTAGCTCCACATTGGCCACGGCAAGTGTGGTACCCTCTGCTTCTACATCTCTCTCAAGCTCCCTCCCTGGAGTTAGGGTCTGCTCCAGATCTCCTATCTCAGGAGGACGGAATATTATGGCATCCCAATCCCCAGTCTCTACATCTCAGGGCTTGGTTGCTGAAGGCCTAGATCTCCATGATCTTAATATCCCTCAGCAAGTAAAAGATATTCTTTTTGCTTCCAGGAAACCTTCCACAAGACACTCTTATGCTTTCAAGTGGAAAAGGTTTACCATATGGTGTTCGCAAAAGGCTCTTAACCCCCTTGCGATACCTCTGGAATCTTTGCTGGAGTATCTCCTTCATCTATCCAATGCAGGTCTTAAGACTAATTCAGTAAGAGTCCATTTGAGTGCTATTGCAGCTTCCCTGAAGCCTCTAAATGGACAGTCTCTTTCCTCTCATCCTCTTCTAGCAAGATTTATGAGAGGCCTTCTTTTAACTAAGCCTCCCATTAGGCCACCACCGGTGGCATGGGACTTAAACCTGGTTCTTGGGCAGCTCATGAAGCCACCTTTCGAACCTTTAGCTACTACCTCCTTGAAATTCCTTTCTTGGAAGGTTATCTTTCACATTGCAATCACATCAGCACGCCGCATTAGTGAGTTGCAAGCGCTAGTAGCTTATCCACCTTATACAAGGTTCCATCATGACAAAGTAGTCCTTAGGACTCATCCACACTTTATGCCAAAGGTGGTCTCGCCTTTTCATCTGAACCAAGCGGTCTACCTACCTGTGTTTTTTCCAAGGCCTCATGCATCTAATGCAGAGAGGAATCTTCATACCTTGGACTGTAAAAGAGCTTTAGCCTTTTACTTACAAAGAACACAGCAACATAGAAAGTCCTCTCAACTCTTTGTTGCTTTTGATCCTTCTCATTTGGGACTTCCAGTCTCCAAGAGAACACTGTCTAACTGGATTGCTCAGTGTATTTCCTTCGCCTATCAGAGTAAGAACCTTTCTCTGGAGGGCCATGTCACAGCTCACAATGTGAGAGCCATGGCAGCCTCAATGGCTCATCTGCACTCTGTGTCTATCGATGACATCTGTCGAGCAGCCACTTGGGCCTCGGTTCATACCTTCACAGCCCATTACTGCTTGGACAAGGACTCCCGCCGGGATGCCTTGTTTGGTCAGGCTGTTCTCCAACACCTGTTCCATACCTAATCAACTCCTACCCGCCATCCCTGGTAGGATGCCAGAGATCCATGGGGGGAAGTGGAGCCCTATTCAGGGACACACAACTTCTGGGGTCTCTACCTGGCACCTAAAGCTATGGAGTCCCCATATGTGATGACTACATTCCTGCTTGTTCCTGGAGATAGCATAGTTACTCACCTGTAACAGGTGATCTCCGGGAACACCAGGAATTTAGTCCTCACAACCCACTCACCTCCCCTAGGAGTTGTATCTCTCTATCTATCTCTTTCCTTTCCCTCTCTCTCTCTTTGTCTCAGCTTTAAAACTCAACTGGAGAGAGGCAGTTGGGAAAGGCGGGAAGGCAGCACGCAGGTGCTGTGGGATGCTCCCAAAAGCTTTCTAATTGGACGCTGGGGAGCGTTCCCGCGCAGGCTCCGTCGGTACCGACGATACCCATATGTGAGGACTAAATTCCTGCTGTTCCCAGAGATCACCTGTTACAGGTGAGTAACTATGCTGTCTCCACCAGAGGATATGTCCTTTCAGGATTTTATCTGAGATGTGGCCCGAGGTCTTTCCATCACAGTGGCTCCTGAAAAAGAGCCTAGGGCAAAGGAATTAGAAATCCTACAATACCCTAAAACTCCCAAGGAGGCAGCTACCTTACCTATTCATGAGATCTTACATGATCTTATGTTAAGGATGTGGGAAACACCTCTAACCACATCTCCTCACTCTCGAAGACTCGACACCATATATCGAGTTCCTCCTTGTCCTGGGTTTCAGAAGATTCAATTACCACACCATTCCATGGTGGCGGAATCAGCCATGAGACGGATAAAAAGTGCAAAAAGGCATGCATCTAATCCTCCAGGACGTAAGTGTAGGACTCTTGACACCTTTGGACGTCGATCCTTCCAGGCTTCCATGCTTTCTGCTAGGATCATTTCCTATGTCTTATATATGGGAATGCTCCTTAAAGAGGTCACAGGAGATTTAGAACTTATGAACCCTCTCCTTCCTGATGATAAAAGGCAAGATTATCTCGCTCTTGTCAAACATGCTCAGGATGTTTCCAAGTTTGTGAATCGTGCAGCCTTTGACTGCTTTGAATGCATAAGCAGAACCTCTGCTATTGCCATAGGTGCACGTAGGATTGCCTGGCTCCAGGCATCTGACTTGGAAATTTGGGTACAGGACAAACTAGGGAATATACCTTGCACAGGAGAGAATCTCTTTCGCAAGAATTGTCAGGAAAAAGCTAATGAGATAGATGCTGACAATATCACTTTGGATAGATTGTCTAAATCTACAGCTGATTCTGCGAGGAAAAGATCCTCTAAGAAACCATTCTTCAGCAAGAAGAAAACGTTTTATCCCTCCTATACCCAGCAGGGACATTGTTTAGGTCAGTCTGCCCAAAAGGGGCAGCAACAACCTAGGCAAAGGAAGCCAAAAGCAGCTAAGCCTCAACCGGCTCAGCAGACTCAGCCTCCACAGGGGCATTGACTCCTATCTAGAGAACTTTGCTTTTCCGGCCCTGAATGGCCCAGAACCCTCCACCATCCCAGGAAGGTTATGTCATTTTGCCCCCAGATGGGGTCAGATAACAGCAGAAAATTGGACTCTGTCTGTTGTAAGAGAGGGGTACAAGCTTCTTCTCCAGGACCAAGCAGGAAGTCAGTCCTCACATATGGGTGACGTCGGCGCCGATGAAGCACTCGTGTGGAGCATTTCCCCAGCTTTCACAGAAAGCCTTTGGGAATTGCAGCGCGCATGCGCGGTCCCCTTCCTGCCCAAGGGTGCCATCTTGCTCAGTCTTCTTTTTTCTGCGGAGCCCGACAGACGTAATTCGTTTTTCCCCGAGGAAAAAGTTGATTTTCTCTATGTTTGTATTTTTTCTCCGGTTCGACGCCGGATCCTTTTCCCGCTCGGACCGATACGCCGGTATCGAGTCCTTTCTCTCTTTTTTCGGTTTTTGTCCTTTGTGACTGGTGTTTGCGCCTTTTTTCTTTTTTCCCTGGCAGACCGGTCTTTTGACCTAGCAGGGACCCTTTTTCCCCCGATGGCTGCCAGCGGGTTTAAGAAATGTGATCGGTGTAAGAAACGTATGTCTCTTACCGACACACATGACTGCTGCCTCTGTTGCCTCGGACCAGATCATGACCCGATGATCTGTGGTCCATGTGGCAAATTGTCCTCGAAGGCCTTGAGGAGTCGGCAGCACCAGAGGGATAGGATTTTTTCTGACTCCGCGTCTGGCCGGGCCCGGACCTCATCAGAGGCCTCGACGTCTCGGGACTCCGGCCCTGAGCAGCGTCGGGATTCCTCTGAGCGGGGGTCTCCTTCGCGGAAACATCGCAGGAAGAAGAAACCCGCGAGGGCGGCGTCGGTGGACGCTCCTGGTTCCTCGAGGGCCAGGTCGCATAGCCGTCCCGGGTCTTCGGAGTCGGAGAGGCCTGCGAAGCATCCTCGTGTCGAGATGGAGTCTCCTGGACACGTAAGTGCTGTTCTCCAGGACCAAGCAGGAAGTCAGTCCTCACATATGGGTGACGTCGGCGCCGATGGAGCCCTCGCGGAGCAATTTCCCCATCTTTCAAAGAAAGCCTTTGGGAATTGCAGCGCGCATGCACGGTCCCCTTCCCGCCCAAGGGTGCCATTTTGCTCAGTCTTCTTTTTTCCGCGGAGCCCTACAGACGCTGTTTGTGATCGCCGCTGAAAAAGTTGATTTTTTTTCTTATTTTTTTATTCTTTCTCGGTTCGACGCCGGATACTTTTCCCGCCCAGACCCGCTACACCGCTATAGGGTCCGTTTCTTTATTTTTCGGTTTTTTGTCCTTCGTGACAAGCGTTTGCGCCATTTTTCATATTTCACTGGCAGCCCTGTCTTTTGACCTCGCAGGGGCCCTTTTTCCCTCGATGGCTGCCAGCGGGTTTAAGAAGTGTGATCGCTGTAAGAAACTTATGTCTCTTACCGACACACACGACTGCTGCCTCCGCTGCCTCGGACCCGATCATGACCCGATGATCTGTGGTCCGTGTAGCAAGATGTCCTCAAAAGCGATGAGGAGTCGGCAGCATCAAAGGGAACGAATCTTCTCTGACTCCGCGTCCAGCCGGGCCCGGACCTCGTCAGAGGCTTCGACGTCCCGGGACTCCGGTCCTGAGCATCGTCGGAGTTCCTCTGAGCGGGGGTCTCCTACCCAGGAACATCATCGGAAGAAAAAACCCGCGAGGGCGGCGTCGGTGAACGCTCCTGATTCCTCGAGGGCCAGGTCGCATAGCCCCGATAGCCGTCCCGGGTCCTCGGAGTCGGAGAGGCCTTCAAAACATCCTCGTCTCGAAATGGAGTCGCCTGGACACGTGAGTACTGTAGTCCTCGTGGACTCGCCTCCGAAGGAGCCGACGTCGGGCCCGACACCGTTGGGGCCCGAGTCGGGGGCTGCTGGGTCTCCTGAGCTTGGACTCAGGTTGACGGCCTTGGAGAGCAGTTTAGCTGCCTTCATGGACCAGCAGCGGGCATTGATCGCTGGCCTCGCCAATGCGTCTGCTCCGGCCACCGGGACGTCGACGTCCATGTCGACCCCGGAGACCGAGCCGATCCTCGAGTCCATGCGAGCTCAAGTCGATCCTCGGTCGCGGTCTCCCTCGGCCTCCCATTCGGGACCGAAGTCGTCGGCGCCGACACCCTCGGCGTCGGGGCGGAGGGCATCGGTGCCCGCCCGACTGGAGCCGCTCGATTCCTCTTCCGAGGAGTCCGACTAGGAAACGGAGGACGAAGAGTCACCTGTTACTTTTCAGACTCGGTGTGTCCCATCGGACTCGCCCGAGTCCGAACCTCGGAGACGGTCCCCTTCGGAGGACACCCGGTTCTCAGACTTCGTGCGGGATATGGCCAAGGCCTTGGCCTTCCCCGTGGATCCCGAGGAGGAGCCTCAAGCTGAAGAGCTCGAGGCCCTCCAGTATGACTCTCCCCCGAAGGAGGCCTTTATTGTTCCGGTTCCTCCGATGCTGGAGCAGCTACTCTTCCGCATGTGGGAGACCCCGGCTTCGACGCCGGTGTTAAGCGGGTCGATTCCATTTATCGAGTCCGCAAGAGCCCCGGGTTCCAAAAGGCACAACTACCGCACCATTCCATGGTAGTGGAATCGGCCATGCATCGACTCAAGAGTCAGAAGATGCACTCCTCGGTGCCTCCCGGCTGGGAGGCCCGAAGCCTGGATGCTCTCGGTAGAAAGTGCTTCCAGGGCTCTATGCTTGCTTGTCGAGTCCAGACCTACCAGCTCTATATGGGCATGTATCTCCGAGATCTGGCAAAAGAAATTGCCGGGTTCTCTGCTGGTCTCTCCGAGGAACCTTTACAGAGGTTCCAAGCCTTGTCCTCTGGTATTCGAGAGTGCTCGAAGTTTATCTCTCGAGCAGCCTACGATGTCTTCGAAGCATCGGCTCGAGTAGCCAGGGCCGGCATCGGTGCCCGCCGACAGGCTTGGCTTCAGTCATCCGACCTCGAGCCATGGGTCCAGGACAAGTTGGTCGATGTCCCCTGCAGAGGTGAAAACCTCTTTGGCAAACCCATGGCTGAAAAGGCTGCACAAATCGAGACCGAGACTCTGACCAGAACTAGGCTGTCCAGAAAAACCTCTGCCCCTTCTCAGAAGAAGAAGGGCTCGGGGAAAAAGCCCTTTTACCCGAGGAAGGCGGCTGCCTATAAATACTACCCTCAATATCAGGCCTCAGCAGCTCCCCAAAAGGGTCAGCAGGCCAAGGGACAGGGTAATGGGTCCCGTAGGCAGCAGGCCCCCAAGCCCACAATACCGGCCCCTGCTCAGCAGGGTGGGGTTTTTTGACTCCATCAGCATAGCCTCTTCCCCTCAGCTGGTTTCTCTCAGCACAGGAGGCCGGCTGGTCCACTTTGCCCACAGGTGGTCAGCCATCACCTCAGATACCTGGGTGCTTCATATAGTTCAGAAAGGCTATCTTCTACACTTTCACCAGGTACCTCCCTCCTACTTTCCAGGGGAGCCTCCAAGACTCCCTCTGCACAGGGACTTACTCCTTCAGGAGTTAGTAGGTCTTCTTCAGGAACAGGCTGTGGAACCGGTGCCCCACCACCTGAGAGGTCACGGCTTTTATTCCAGGTACTTTCTGATACCAAAAAGAACAGGAGGCCTCAGACCCATCCTGGACTTGCGAAACCTCAACAAGTTCCTGGCGAGGGAAAAGTTCAAGATGCTTACCCTTGGAATCCTGCTGCCATACCTCCAGCAGTGAGACTGGCTATGCTCCTTAGATCTGAAGGATGCCTATACTCACATCCTTATTCATCCCGACCACAGACAATATCTCAGATTTGTTGTGGGAGGAAGTCATTACCAGTACAGAGTCCTGTCCTCCGCCCCCAGGGTGTTCACCAAATGCCTAGCAGTGGTGGCGGCCTATCTCAGGCTTCAAGGCCTTTTTGTGTTTCCATACCTGGACGACTGGCTCATCAGGGCCCAGTCTTCCCAAGAGGCCACTCAGGCCACTCATTGCACTGTGTCTCTGCTCCAGCACTTGGGCTTTGTCATAAATTTCGCAAAGTCCACTTTGCTCCCCTCTCAAGATCTCGAATTCATTGGCACACGGTTAAGCACACTTCAAGCGCGGGCCTTCCTGCCTCTAGACAGAGCAAACAGGCTCATGGATCTCGCCGGCCACTTTCACAGCAATTCCCTGGTCTCTGCCAGGCAATTTCTGAGACTGCTCGGCCATATGGCTTCCACGGTCCATGTGACCCCCAATGCCCGCCTGAAAATGCAACCTGCTAAGTGGTGCCTTTGAACTCAATGGCATCAGGCCATGGGGAGCCTGACGGACAGTACAGGTCTCCGACCTGCTGGTCTCTTCTCTGTGGTGGTGGCTTCATCTGCCAAACCTGCTAATGGGAGTGGATTTTCAATCTCCTCCGCCTTCTCAGATACTAACAACCGATGCTTCTCTCCTGGGTTGGGGAGCACATTGCCAAGGGACATGTACTCAAGGCCTCTGGACTCCTTGGGAGTCTGCGCAGCAGATAAACTTCCTGGAGCTCAGAGCCATCCGCCTAGCTCTGAGAGCCTTCTCCCACCTCACTTCTCACCAGTCTGTGCTGGTCCAGACGGACAATCAAGTTGCAATGTTCTACGTGAACAAACAAGGAGGCACAGGCTCCTTCCTTTTCTGCCAGGAGGCACAAAGACTGTGCTCTTGGGCCGTCCACCACGGCATCCTCCTCAAAGCGGTCTATCTCCCAGGTCAGGAAAATTACCTGGCAGACAAGCTAAGCAGGATCCTCCAACCACACGAGTGGAGATTGGATCCATTAGTAGTTCAGCGGATCTTTCTCAGGTGGGGACTCCCTACTATGGATCTGTTTGCCAGTCCTCTAAACCACTGGGTTTTAGTCTGTTACTCTTTAAACGGATAACACCAGGTAACTAAGAAATGCGTGCCGTTTAATGACTCACTCTGCAACCAAAAGGCTTTAATTATTGCACTCTAAACTTAGGCAATTGGTCTCAGAAATACCAGTGGCACGTAAACCAAGAGCTAATCGCTCATTGCTGGTGCCAGTTTTACATCAATGACCCTCTGCCGTTTCGAGCCTTATTTCACTTTTTACTACTTTGTTTCCAAATATTTTCTTAAAAAAGTCTTGTTTATAAACTTTCACTGTAAATAAGTTTCTTCTACCAAGTAAAGCTGTGTTCCTCATGTAATAATTCTTGCATAATTCTTTCTTTCATATTTTTCATCGAAAAAACTTCATTAAACAGAGGAACTATCAATCTTATAATAAGAAACTTAGCTCCAATCAGAACATGAACGGGGTTATTCCAACGCTCACAGCTAGGTACCCCAAGCGTTTCACAACTGTTGTTTCTTCAGGGAATCATCCCCATAAGGCTGTAAAATTGATACTGTCGGCGCATTTGTCTACTTTTGAAGAATATTCAAAATCGTTCCACTATACCGAAACTTCGATGTGAATATCTAAATACGTTGAACGCCCACCAGCCCCTGAATGGGATCTGAATGTGGTCTTGCAGCAGATTACCTGTCCGCCCTTTGAACCTATGGCTACCTGCCCTCTTCGTTTTCTATCCTGGAAAACCTTGTTCTTGGTAGCCCTTACCTCTGCTAGGCACGTTAGTGAACTGCAGGCCCTAGTGTCTGATCCTTCTTACACTAGGTTCTACAGGAATAGGGTAGTCTTACGGACTCACCCTAAATTTCTTCCAAAGGTGGTTTCTCCTTTTCATCTCAACCAGGAGGTGGTTCTTCCGACCTTCTTTCCCAGGCCGCACGCTAGTCGGGCTGAGATGGTCCTGCATACCCTGTACTGTAGGAGGGCCTTGTCCTTCTACCTTGACCGTACGCGAGAGCATTGGAGGGCTGTTCAGCTCTTCGTTTCTTTTGACCCCAATAAATTGGGGCTACCTGTCTCCAAGCGTACTTTGTCCATTTGGGTAGATGACTGTATCGCCTGGGCTTATGGGGCAGCCGGCCTCTCGTTGGAGGGTCGAGTCACGGCTCATCGTGTTAGGGCAAAGGCTGCGTCAGTGGCTCATCTCCGCTCTGTTCCGTTGGCAGACATCTGCCGGGCCGCTACTTGGTCTTCAAGCCAGACTTTTGCGGCCCATTACTGCCTAGAGAGGGAGTCCCGCAGGGACAGTGCTTTCGGTCAGGCAGTCCTCCATAATCTCTTTGAGATTTAGGCAACTCCTACCCTCCGGCCCTGGTGTTGGGCTACCGGTCGGGGGCGTTTTCAGAGAAGATTCCTTCCTTCTGTGCTGCTGAGCTAGAGGGAGCTCATTTTTGTGCTTGGGGTCTCCGGTAGCCTTAAGCTTGGGAGTCCCATATGTGAGGACTGACTTCCTGCTTGGTCCTGGAGAAAGAGTAGTTACTCACCTGTAACAGGTGTTCTCCAGGAGCAGCAGGAATCAGTCCTCACAACCCTCCCTCCTCCCCTTGGAGTTGCAGTCATATCATTTCGTTTTTGCTAATTTTTTGCTGTCTTTTAGCTATGTCATCAGACTGAGCAAGATGGCACCCTTGGGCGGGAAGGGGACCGCGCATGCGCGCTGCAATTCCCAAAGGCTTTCTTTGAAAGCTGGGGAAATTGCTCCGCGAGGGCTCCGTCGGCACCGACGTCACCCATATGTGAGGACTGATTCCTGCTGCTCCTGGAGAACACCTGTTACAGGTGAGTAACTACTCTTTGTCCTCGTTGACTCGCCTCCGAGGGAGCCGACGTCGTGCCCGACGCTGTCAGGGCCCGAGTCGGGGGCTGCTCGGTCTCCTGAGCTCGGACTTAGGTTGACGGCCTTGGAGAGCAGCTTCGCTGCCTTCATGGAACAGCAGCGGGCATTGATCGCCGGTCTCACCGGTGCATCTGCCCCGACCACCGGGACCTCGAAGTCCAAGTCGACCCAGGAGGCCGAGCCGATCCTCGAGTCCATGCGGGCTCAAGTCGATCCTCGGCCACGGTCTCCCTCGACGTCCCGTTCGGGGCCGAGGTCGTCGCCGCCGATACCCTCGGCGTTGGGGCGGAGGGCATCGGTGCCCGCCTGACCGGAGCCGCTCGATTCCTCCTCCGAGGAGTCGGGCTAGGAGACGGAGGACGAAGAGTCACCCGACACCCATCGGACTCGGTGTGTCCCCTCGGACTCACCCGAGTCCGAACCTCGGAGACGGTCCCCCCCCGGAGGATACCCGGTTCTCGGACTTCGTGCGGGATATGGCCAAGGGCTTGGCCTTCCCCGCGGATCCCGAGGAGGAGCCTCGAGCCGAAGAGCTCGAGGCCCTCCAGTATGACTCTCCCCCGAAGGAGGCCTTTATTGTTCCGGTTCCTCCGATGCTGGAGCAGCTACTCTTCCGCATGTGGGAGACCCCGGCTTCGACGCCAGTGTTAAGCGGGTCGATTACATTTATCGAGTCCGCAAGAGCCCCGGGTTCCAAAAGGCACAATTACCGCACCACTCCATGGTTGTGGAATCGGCCATGCATCGACTGAAAAGTCAGAAGATGCACTCCTCGGTGCCTCCCGGCCGGGAGGCCCGGAACCTGGATGCCCTCGGTATGAAGTGCTTCCAGGGCTCTATGCTTGCTTGCCGTGTCCAGACTTACCAGCTCTACATGGGCATGTACCTCCGAGACCAGGCAAAGGAGATTGCCGGGTTCTCTGCTGGTCTCTCCGAGGAACCTTTGCAGAGGTTCCAGGCCTTGTCCACCGGTATTCGAGAGTGCTCGAAGCTTATCTCTCAAGCAGCTTACGATGGCTTCGAGGCTTCGGCCCGAGTAGCCGGGGCCGGCATCGGTGCCCGCCGACAGGCTTGGCTACAGTCATCCGACCTCGAGCCATGGGTCCAGGACAAGTTGGTCGATGTCCCCTGCCTGGGTGAAAACCTCTTTGGCAAGCCCATGGCTGAAAAGGCTGCAGAACCCGAGACCGAGACTCTGACCAGGACTAGGCTTTCCAGGAAAACCTCTGCCCCTTCTCAGAAAAAGAAGGGCTCGGGAATAAAGACCTTTTACCCGAGGAAGTCATTGGCCTACAAACAGTACCCTCATTATCAGGCCTCTACAGCTCCCCAACAGGGGTCAGCAGGCCAAGGGGCAGGGTCAAGGGCCCCGTAGGCCGAAGACTCCCAAGCCACCAACTCCGGCCCCTGCTCAGCAGGGTGGGGGTTTTTGACTCAAACAGCATAGCCTCTTCTCAGCTGGCTTCTCTCAGCACAGGAGGCCGGCTGGCCCACTTTGCCCACAGGTGGTCAGCCGTCACATCAGATACCTGGGTCCTTCATATAGTCCAAAGGGGCTATCTTCTCCATTTTCACCAGGTACCTCCCTCCTATTTTCCAGGCGAGCCTCCAAGACTCCCTCTGCACAGGGACCTACTCCTTCAGGAGTTGACAGGTCTACTAAAGGATCAGGCTGTGGAACCAGTGCCCCATCACCTGAGAGGTCAAGGCTTTTATTCCAGGTACTTTCTGGTACCAAAAAGAACAGGAGGCCTCAGACCCATCCTAGACTTGCGAAACCTCAACAAGTTCCTGCAGATGGAAAAGTTCAAGATGCTTACCCTTGGAATCCTGCTGCCCTACCTCCAGCAGGGAAACTGGCTATGCTCCTTGGATCTAAAGGATGCGTATACTCACATCCTTATCCATCCAGATCACAGACAATATCTTAGGTTTGTTGTGGGAGGAAACCACTATCAGTACAGAATACTACCCTTTGGCCTGTCCTCCGCTCCCAGGGTGTTCACCAAGTTCCTGGCAGTGGTGGCGGCCTACCTGAGGCTTCAGGGTCTCTTTGTGTTTCCGTACCTGGACGTCTGGCTCATAAGGGGCCAATCTTCCCAGGAGGCCAACCAGGCCACCCTTCGCACTGTGGCTCTGCTTCAGCACTTGGGGTTTGTCATAAACTTCGCAAAGTCCACTTTGCTCCCTTCCCAGAACAGAGTTCATAGGGGCCAGACTAGACACTCTTCAAGCAAAGGCTTTTCTGCCTCTGGACAGGGCCCACAGGCTAATGGATCTGGCCAGCCAGTTTCGCAGCAATTCCCTGGTCTCTGCCAGGCAATTCCTGAGACTACTCGGCCATATGACTTCCACAGTCCATGTCACCCCCAATGCCCGCCTGCACATGCGTCCTCCTCAGTGGAGCCTTTGCACTCAGTGGCATCAAGCCACTGGGGGCCTAGCGGACTCAGTGAGGATTTCGGACCTCCTGATCTCCTCTCTGCAATGGTGGCTTCATCTTCCAAATCTGGTGCTCGGTTTTCCAATCCCCTCCGCATACTCAGGTGCTGACGACCGATGCATCTCTTCTCGGTTGGGGAGCACATTGCCAAGGGGCATGTACTCAGGGTCTTTGAACCCCTTGGGAGGCTGCTCAGCATAATAACTTCCTGGAGCTACGGGCGATACGCCTAGCTCTGAGAGCCTTCTCCCAGCTCGCCTCTCACCAGTCTGTACTGGTCCAGACGGACAATCAAGTTGCCATGTTCTATGTGAACAAACAAGGGGGCACAGGCTCCTTCCTTCTTTGTCAGGAGGCACAACGCCTGTGCTCTTGGGCTGTCAATCACGGAATCCTTCTCAAGGCTGTCTACCTCCCAGGTCAGGAAAATTACCTGGCAGACAGACTGAGCCGGATCCTGCAACCACACGAATGGAGATTGAACCCATTGGTGGTTCAGCAAATATTTCTCAAGTGGGGGCTCCCCACCATGGATCTTTTTGCCAGTCCTCTGAACCGGCAACTCCCGAGATTTTTCTCCAGAAAACCGCATCCTCTCAGAGTAGCAGCGGATGCGTTTCTGATCTCGTGGTCCACAGGCCTACTGTATGCGTTTCCTCCCACACCACTAGTGTCCAGAACGCTGTTCAAAGTCCTCAAGGACGGGGCTTCATTGATTCTCATAGCCCGCAGGTGGCCGAGGCAACCGTGGTTCCCGCTTCTGTTACAGCTGGCGGTGGACACCCCTCTTCCTCTGGGGTTTCAACACAATCTCCTGTCACAGGATCAGGGGACTCTCTTGCACCCCAACCTCCTGTCCCTTCATCTAATGGCCTGGCTGCTGAAAGGGTAGTCCTAGCTCCCTTACTGCTACCTCGGGAGGTGGAAGATGTAGTCTTGGCCTCTCGGCGTCAATCCACCAGGAAATCCTACGCTCCTAAGTGACGTAGATTCTCCGCTTGGTGTGCTCAGCACAGTGAGAATCCCTTCTCCTGCTTGGTAGCGGTAATATTGCAATATTTGCTTTACCTCTCCAGTCTAGGCCTTAAGTCCATCTCTGTCATGGTTCACCTCAGTGCCCTCTCAGCGCACCACTCGCCGGTGGATGGGAGGCTTCTTTCCAACCACCCTTTGGTGGCTCGTTTTCTCAGAGGCCTCCTCCTTCTTAAGCCTCCTTTACGTCCACCGGCCCCTGAGTGGGATCTGAATGTGGTCTTACAGCGGCTTACTTGTCCGCCTTTTGAACCTATGGCTACCTGCCCGCTCCATTTTCTCTCCTGGAAAACTTTATTTCTGGTAGCTCTCACCTCTGCTAGGCGAGTGAGTGAACTGCAGGCACTAGTGTCTGATCCTCCTTACACTAGGTTCTACAGGAATAGGGTAGTCTTACGGACTCACCCTAAGTTTTCTTCCTAAAGTTGTCTCACCTTTTCACCTCAATCAGGAGGTGGTTCTTCCGACCTTCTTTCCCAGGCCGCATGCTAACCGGGCTGAGATGGTCTTGCATACCCTGGACTGTAGGAGGGCGTTATCCTTCTACCTTGACCGTACGCGGGAGCATCGGAAGGCTGTTCAGCTTTTCGTTTCTTTTGACCCCAATAAGTTGGGGCTCCCTGTCTCCAAGCGTACGTTGTCCATATGGGTTGCTGACTGTATCGCCTGGGCTTATGGGGCAGCCGGCCTCTCGTTGGAGGGTCGAGTCACGGCTCATCGTGTCAGGGCGAAAGCTGCATCAGTGGCTCATCTCCGCTCTGTTCCGTTGGCAGACATCTGCCGGGCCGCTACTTGGTCTTCAAGCCAGACCTTTGCAGCCCATTACTGCCTTGAGAGGGAGTCCCACAGGGACAGTGCTTTCGGACAGGCAGTACTCCATAATCTCTTTGGGGTTTAGGCAACTCCTACCCTCCGGCCCTGGTGTTGGGCTACCAGGCGGGGGCGTTCTCAGAGAAGATTCCTTCCTTCTGTGCTGACGAGCTAGAGGGAGCTCATTTTTCCGCTTGGAGTCTCCGGTAGCCTTAAGCTTGGGAGTCCCATATGTGAGGACTGACTTCCTGCTTGGTCCTGGAGAAAGCGTAGTTACTCACCTGTAACAGGTGTTCTCCAGGAGCAGCAGGAATCAGTCCTCACAACCCTCCCTCCTCCCCTTGGAGTTGCAGACATATCATTTATTTTTGCTAATTTTTTTTGCTGTCTTTTAGCTATGTCATCAGACTAAGCAAGATAGCACCTTTGGGCGGGAAGGGGACCGCGCATGCGCGCTGCAATTCCCAAAGGCTTTCTGTGAAAGCTGGGGAAATGCTCCGCACGAGGGCTCCGTCGACGCCACCCATATGTGAGGACTGATTCCTGCTGCTCCTGGAGAACACCTATTACAGGTGAGTAACTACTCTATTTCCTCAGCATGCCCCCTCCTTACAATGGTAAGACAGTTCAATTCTCAGACCTCTTTCAACGACCGGTTAGGTCAAGAGGTCACTGTGCTCCTTGCTCAAGGGGCAATACAAGAGGTACCCATTCCCCAATGGGGTACAGGGTTTTACTCCCCCTATTTCCTTATTCCAAAGAAAACAGGAGGACACAGACCCATTGTAGACCTCAGAGAATTTAACAAATTCCTGTTCAAAGAGAAGTTCAAAATGATTTTTCTAGGAACTCTGCTGCCATACCTTCAGAGTCAGGATTGGCTTTGTTCTCTAGATCTCAAGGATGCGTACACTCATGTTCTCATCCATCCAACTCACCGAACGTTCCTTCGCTTTCTGTTTCAAGCACTACCAATACAGGGTTCCTCCGTTTGGCTTGGCCTCTGCACCAAGGATGTTCACAAAATGCATGGTTGTGGTGGCAGCATTTCTCCGCACCCTGGTAATATTCGTCTTCCCTTACTTAGACCACTGGCTCATTCAAGCCCCTTCAGAGCCAGAGGCCAGGGTTGCTCTCTCTTGCACAATACGCATCCTTCAGTATTTGGGACTTGTCATAAACTTCACAAAGTCCAACCTTGCTCCCACTCAATCCCTAGAGTTTATAGGAGCTCTGCTGGATACCAGACAAACAAGGGCTTTCCTTCCACAGCCCCGCTGCCTTCGCATTGTGCAGTTAGCTTCCCAAGCAGTGCTAAAACTTCACCTCACTGCTCGGGAAACGTTACAGTTGCTAGGCCACATGGCATCCACCGTGCATGTGGTTCCTTATGCTCACCTCCATATGAGGGCACCCCATTGGACTTTATCCACTCAGTGGACTCAGGCGTCAGGTTGCCTTTCAGACAAAATAGCCTTATTTTGTCCCTCCAATGGTGGCAGTCACCCCGAAACCTTCTGGTGGGGTCTCCTTTTCAGCAACTCTCACCTCAAGCCACTCTAAGAACAGATGCTTCACAGGTGGTTTGGGGAGCCCACCTGCAAGGCCTCTCTACCCAGGGCTCCTGGACTCCACAGGAGGCCTATCTCCATATCAATCTCCTGGAACTCAGAGCAATCTTCCTTGTTCTTCGAGTATTCCACACCCAGCTCAGCTACAAGACAGTCCTAGTTCAAACGGACAATCAAGTAGCCATGTTCTATGTGAACAAGCAGGGCGGAACAGGCTCTCTGTCGCTCTGCAACAAAGCTTTGCGACTATTGTCCCTCGCCAGAGAGCATCAGATTAATCTCTTTGTGATGTATCTTCCAGGCATTCAGAACTCTTGGGCAGACAGACTCAGTCGAGTTCAGCTTCCACACGAATGGTCTCTCAATGCAGACCAGGTGGCCAGAATTTTTCAAATTTGGGGAACTCCGGACATAGACCTCTTTGCAAGTCCGCTGAATGCCAAACTTCCCCGGTTCTGTTCCAGAATTCCGGCTCAGGGTTGTCAGGCTAGGGATGCTTTCCTCCTCCATTGAGGTCAGGACTTCCTGTATGCTTTTCCACCCATTCCCCTAATTCCCAAAACCCTGTTCAAGCTTCAGAGAAACAGAGGTCATATGATCCTCATAGCTCCACGTTGGCCACGGCAAATGTGGTACCCTCTGCTCCTACATCTCTCTCAAGCTCTGCCTCTGGAGTTAGGATGTGCTCCAGATCTCCTTTCTCAAGAGGACGGGATGCTGTGGCATCCCAATCCCCAGTCTCTGCATCTCAGGGCCTGGTTGCTGAAAGCCTAGAACTTCACGGTCTTAACCTTTCCCAGCAGGTAAAGGATATCTTTTATGCTTCCAGGAAGCCTTCCACAAGACGCTCTTATGCATTTAAGTGGAAAAGGTTTACCATATGGCGCACGCAGAACGGTCTTATCCCTGTTGCGGTACCTCTGGAATCATTACTGGAGTATCTCCTTCATTTATCAAATGCAGGGCTTAAGACCAATTCAGTAAGAGTCCATTTGAGTGCTATTGCAGCTTCTTTCAAGCCTCTAAATGGACAGCCTATTTCCTCTCATCCTCTCATAGTGAGATTTATGAGAGGCCTTCTTTTGACTAAGCCTCCCATTAAGCCACCACCGGTGGCATGGGACTTAAATCTGGTTCTTGGGCAGCTCATAAAACCACCCTTTGAACCATTAGCCACTACCTCTTTGAAATTCCTTTCCTGGAAAGTCATCTTTCTTATTGCAATCATATCAGCACGTCGCATCAGTGAATTGCAAGCGTTGGTAGCTGATCCTCCTTATACAAGGTTCCATCATGATAAGGTAGTCCTTAGGACTCATCCACACTTTATGCCAAAGGTGGTGTCGCCTTTTCATTTAAACCAAGCGGTTTACCTTCCTGTATTCTTTCCAAGGCCTCACGCCTCAAATGCAGAAAGGAATCTTCATACTTTGGACTGTAAAAGAGCTTTGGCCTTTTATATGCAAAGGACACAGCAATATAGAAAGTTCTCTCAACTCTTTGTTGCTTTTGATCCTAGTCATTTGGGACTTCCAGTCTCCAAAAGAACACTGTCTAGCTGGATTGCACAGTGTATATCTTTTGCCTATGAGAGTAAAAACCTTCCTCTTCAAGGCCATGTCACAGCTCACAATGTGAGAGCGATGGCAGCCTCTATGGCTCATCTTCACTCTGTGTCTATCAACGACATCTGTCAAGCAGCTACTTGGGCTTCGGTTCATACCTTCACAGCCCATTACTGCTTAGACAAGGACTCCCACCGGGATGCCTTGTTTGGTCAGGCTGTTCTTCAACACCTGTTCCACACTTAATCAACTCCTACCCACCATCCCTGGTAGGATGCCAGTGATCCATGGGGGGACATGGAGCCCTTTCACAAGGGCACACAACTTTCTGGGGCCATCTCCCTGGCATCTGCAGCTAGAGAGTCTACATATGTGAAGACTACATTCCTGTTTGTTCCTGGAGATAGCATAGTTACTCACCTGTAACAGGTGATCTCCGGGAACAGAAGGAATTTAGTCTTCACAACCCACCCACCTCCCCTAGGAGTTGTATCTCTCTATCTATCTCTCTTTCTTTCTTTCCCTCTCTCTTTTGTCTCAGCTTTAAACTCAACTGGAGAGGGACAGTTGGGAAAGGTGGGAAGGCAGCACGCAGGCGCTGTGGGATGCTCCCAAAAGCTTTCCTATTGGACGCTGGGGAGCGTTCCCGCGCAGGCTCCGTCGGTACTGACAATACCCATATGTGAAAACTAAATTCCTGCTGTTCCCGGAGATCACCTGTTACAGGTGAGTAACTATGCTATATCAGCACTGCATTAGCTTGCTTTATAGTCAAATTAATGCCAAAGCAGGAGGCCATAAATTAAAATGACCTGAGAGAAATACTTGTACATATGGTCATATTAAGTGAGAAAGGGAGAGAGCAGAAAGAGGGAGGGGTGGGGTGTTTTATAGGGAATGTGGGGAAAGAGGGATAGGAGGAAGAGTAAATTAGACTTACCTGCTAATTGTTGTTCCTTAAGGAACTCTAGTCCAGTCCCGGAACTATAGATTTGTGAACCTCCACCAGCAGCTTTGGAGACTGAAAGATGTCATCACTTTGATGTCACTGGTACAAGTAGGCAGGAACCGCCCCCAATCACCAGTACCTATTGACAAAGCAGACTCAGAAGAGCAACAAATAAGTAGAAACAGGAATAATAAAGTAAACAGGTCAGAGACCTGAACAAAGAATAGCTTAAAACTACCGAAGAAGAAGCAGCATTCGGCACCAAGACTCCAATACCGCCTCTTCTCCATTGAAACAGGAACGTGTCCGTTCTGTGTGTCTGGATTAGGTGGGGTTTTTTTTGGGGTTTTTTAATGCTGTACTTAAAGGAAAAGAAAACCTCCAGCCCGAGAAAGAGAAGAAAACACTCTCTGGAGCTATCGAGGCACTGCAGCGCCAAAAAGATGTCCCGTCTTATCTTGTCCCCCGGCACCACTAAACCACCCCTGCAGTCAATCAGGCATATGATCTATACTTTGGCCCTAAAACCACTGCAGGCTGAATGCCGAGCCCAGCAACGGGAGGGATCCGGGACTGGACTAGAGTTCCTTAAGGAACAACAATTAGCAGGTAAGTCTAATTTACTCTTCCTTTACGTCCCTCTAGTCCAGTCCCGGAACCATAGAGGATGTAACAGAGCAGTGAACATCAACGGGAGGGACCGGCGAGGCCAGCCCGAAGAACCGCAGAGCCAAAACGCCCATCCCTCTGCGCCTGGACATCCAGGCGGTAATGCCTGGCAAAGGAATGCAATGAGGACCAAGTTGCCGCCCTACAAATGTCTACCACTGGCACCAGGCTAATCTCCGCCCATGATGCCGCCTGCGCTCTAGTAGAATGCGCCCGAAGGCCACTAGGCACCTCCCTGCCACGCAACAGGTACGCTGACGAAATAGCTTCCTTCAGCCAGCGCGAAATGGATGACATCGCAGCCGCCTCTCCCTTTCGTGGCCCGCCAAACGCGACAAATAACCTATCCGATTTCCTGAAAGATCTTGTCCTGCGGAGGTACATCTTGAGCACCCGTCGGACGTCGAGACGATGAAGGTGACCTCCGGACTGCCCAGACCGCTCCGCCGCCGAAAACACCGGAAGTGCCACCACCTGGCTAACATGGAACGGCGAAACCACCTTCGACAAAAAGGCTGGTACCGTGCGTAAAACCACCCAGTGGCTAACAAAAGTCAAATACGGCTCCCTACAAGACAACGCCTGCAACTCCGAAATTCTGCGGTCGGAACAAATGGCTACCAGAAAGACAGTCTTCAACGTCAAATCCTTATTCGACGCTTCCCGTAAGGGCTCAAAGGGCGCCGCAATCAAGGCCTCCAAGACCAAATTGAGATCCCAAGAAGGAAGCGAGTCGTGCCGCGGGGGGCGCAACAATAACACTGCGCGCAGAAACCGCCGGACTTCGGCATGGGAACCAAGCACCTGACCTTGCACCTTCCCCCGATAACAGGATAGCGCCGCCAACTGTACTCGCAAGGAACTAGCCGCAAGATCCTTCTCAACCCCATCCTGCAAAAAGGCCAGGATCTGCGGCACTGAAGCCCGAAGCGGCGGAAGAGCGCGATCCGCACACCACGTTTCAAAAACGCGCCAAACACGGATGTATGCTACAGAAGTAGACCACCTTCGCGAGCCTAACAAGGTACCCACAACCGCCGGAGAGTATCCTTTAGCCGCGCCCGCTCAAGAGCCATGCCGTAAGCGAGAATCGACCCACCTGCTGCATGCGAAGCGGCCCCTGCAGCAAGAGATCTTCCCGAGGAGGGAGTCTCCACGGCCTGTCCACCAGCAGTCGAATCAAATCTGCATACCACGGTCTCCGAGGCCAGTCGGGCGCCACCAGCACCACCAGACCCCGATGCCGATCTATACGCTGAATTACCTTGCCGATCAGCGCCCACGGAGGAAAAACGTAGAGGAGCCCCTCCATCGGCCACCTCTGCGCCAGCGCATCCAAGCCTTCCGACATCCGCTCTCTTCTCTTGCTGAAGAACCGCGCGACTCTTGCAGATTCGAAGGTGGCCATCAGATCCATCACCGGCAGTCCCCAGCGACGCACCAGGAGTGCGAAAACATCCGGATGTAGGGCCCACTCCCCCGGGTCCACTCTGCGCCGACTGAGAAAATCCGCCTGGACATTGTCGGTGCCGGCCACGTGCTGAGCCGACAACGCGCTGAGATTGCCCTCGGCCCAACGCAACAGCCGCGACGCCTCTTCCTCCAAGGATGGACTCCCCGTGCCGCCCTGTCGATTGATATAGGCCACCGTCGTCGCATTATTGGACAGTACTCGTACGAGCTCCCGAAACTCTTGAAGTGCCAGAAACACTGCACGCATTTCTAACTGGTTGATTGACCACTGCCGCTCTATCTGCGACCACTGGCCCTGGGCTATCCTGCCTTCGCAGTGTGCTCCCCATCCCGAGAGACTGGCATCGGTCGTCACCAATACCCAGGATGGAGTCTCCAGGGACATACTGCCCTCCAGATTTCCGGGTTGTAACCACCAAAGAAGGTCCTGCCGCACCTCCGGAGGACATACGAGCCGCTGAGACAACGCATCCGCCTGATGCGACCAACGCCTGAGCAGGGCGCTTTGGAGAGGCCGCATGTGAAACCTGGCCCACCGGACGACTTCGATGGTCGCCGCCATGGTACCCAACAGCTGCAGATACTGCCACGCCGTCGGAGCAGGGAGCTCCCGAAAGTTCCGCACGAGATCCTGCAAGGCCTTCGCCCTGGCGCAGGGCAGGAAGACTGCCCCCCGCCGAGTCTCGAACCGCGCTCCCAGGTACTCCAGAGTCTGAGAGGGTACCCGTTTGCTTTTCGCAAAATTGACCACCCAACCCAGGCTTTCCAAAAACGCTATCACCCGAGCGGTGCCCGTTGCACTTTCCTGCGCGGACTTCGCTCGAATCAACCAATCGTCCAAATACGGATGCACGAGAATTCCTTCTTTGCGAAGCGCCGCCGCGACCACCACCATAATCTTGGTGAACGTCCAAGGAGCCGTCGCGAGCCCGAAAGGCAACGCCTGAAACTAGAAATGCCCCATCGGTACTGCAAAGCGAAGGAACTTCTGATGCTTTGGACGCATGGGAATATGAAGATAGGCCTCTGTGAGGTCTAAGGCTGTCAAGTACTCCCCCTTTCGGACTGCCACAATGACGGAACGTAAAGAATCATCGGACCTCGAGCCATGGGTGGAGGACAAGTTGGTCGATGTCCCTTGCCGAGGTGAGAACCTCTTTGGCAAGCCCGTGGCTGAAAAGGCTGCAGAACTCGAGTCCAAGACTCTCACCAGGACAAGGCTGTCCAGAAAGACCTCTGCCTTTTCTGAAAAGAAGAAGGGCTCAGGGGAAAAAGTCCTTTTACCCGAGGAAGTCCTCTGCCTACAAATCTTACCCTCAATACCCGGCCTCCACAGCTCCCAACAGGGTCAGCAGGCCAAGGGACATGGGCCCCGTAGGCAGAAAACCCCCAAGCCGCCAGCTCCGGCTCCTGCACCGCAGGGAGTGGGGTTTTGACTCCAGTGGCATAGCCTCTCCTCCTCAGCTGGCCCCTCTCAGCACAGGAGGCCGGGTGACCCTGTACACCCACAGGTGGTCAGCTATAACAGGGGATACCTGGGTGCTTAGCATAGTCCAGAAGGGCTATTTGCTCCACTTCAACCAGTTACCCCCCCTCCTGCTTTCCAGGGGAGCCTCTAAGACTCCCTCTGCACAGGAACTTACTCCTTCAGGAGTTGACAAGTCTTCTACACGAGCAGGCAGTGGAACCGGTGCCGCACCACCTGAGAGGGCAAGGCTTCTATTCCAGGTACTTTCTAGTACCAAAAAGGACAGGAGGCCTCAGGCCCATCCTCGACTTGAGAAATCTCAACAAGTTCCTGATGAGGGAAAAGTTCAAGATGCTTACCCTTGGAATACTGCTGCCCTACCTCAAGCAGGGAGATTGGCTATGCTCCTTAGACCTAAAGGATGCTTATACTCACATCCTCATTCATCCAGACCACAGACAATATCTCAGATTTGTAGTGGGAGGAAATCATTTTCAGTACAGAGTACTTCCATTACGCCTAATCTCCGCACCCAGGGTTTTCACCAAATGCCTGGCGGTGGTAGCAGCCTATCTCAGAGTCCAGGGCATATTTGTCTTTCCATACCTGGACGACTGGCTCATCAGGGGTCAGTCTCCACAGGAAACCAGACAGGCCACCCTCCGCACTGTCTCCCTTCTACAGCATCTGGGGTTTGTCATAAACTTCGCAAAGTCCACTTTGCACCCCTCATAGAACACAGAGTTCATAGGAGCAAGGCTGGATACCCTTCAGGCAAAGGCTTATCTGCCTGTGCCTGTAGACAGGGCCCACAGACTGATGGACTTGGCCAGACAGTTCCACAGCAATTCTCTGGTTTCCGCCAGGCAATTCCTGAGACTATTAGGCCACATGGCATCCACGGTCCATGTTACTCCAAATGTCCGTCTGCACATGTGGCCTGCTCAGTGGGACCTCAGAACTCAGTGGCTGCAAGCCACAGGACACTTGGGAGACAAAGTAAGGGTGTCCAAATGACTGGCTGCCTCCCTGCAATGGTGGCTGCATCTCCCGAATCTAGTGCGAGAAGTGCCTTTTCAGCCATCGCCACAAACACAAGTGCTGACAGCAGATGCTTCTCTTCAAGGTTGGGGTGCACATTGCCAGGGGGCATGCACCCAAGGCCTCTGGTCCCCTTGGGAGGCCGCACAACAGATCAACCTCTTGGAGCTGAGAGCTATCCGTTTGGCTCTCCAAACTTTCTCTCATGCCCTCTCTCACCAGTCTGTTCTGGTTCAGACAGACAATCAAGTTGCCATGTTCTACATGAACAAACAAGGAGGCACAGGGTCCCGCCTCCTGTGTCAGGAGGTTCAAGCTCTGTGCTCATTGGCAGTCAAACAGGGCATGCTCCTCAAGGCAGTTTATCTGCCCGGCCAAGAGAATTACCTGGCAGACAGGTTGAACAGGATTCTGCAGCCACACGAATAGCAGTTGAATCCTCTGGTGGTCCAGCGGATCTTCCTAAGGTGGGGTCTTCCAACCACTCAACCGTCAACTACCCAGGTTCTGCTCCAGACAATCGCATCCTCTGAGAATAGCAGCAGATGCGTTTCTAATCTCTTGGTCTACGAGCCTACTGTATGCATTTCCTCCCACGCCTCTAGTGGCCCGGACCCTTTTCAAGGTGCTTCGGGACAAGGCCTCGGTGATCCTGGTAGCCCCCAGGTGGCCGAGGCAAGCGTGGTTTCCACTCCTTCTGTAGTTGGCTGTGGACACTCCACTCCTTCTGGGGGTGCAACCCGATCTCCTGTCTCAGGATCAGGGATCTCTCTTGCACCCCAACCTCCAGTCCCTCAATTTGATGGCCTGGATGCTGAAAGAGTAGTTCTAGCTCCCTTACTGCTACCTAGGGAAGTGGAAGAGGTGGTCTTGGCCTCTAGGAGGCACTCCACTAGAAAATCTTATGCCCTCAAGTGGCATAGGTTCTCCACCTGGTGTGCTCAGCACAAGGAGGATCCTTTTTCGTGCCTGGTGCCAGTGGTGCTGCAATATTTACTTCACCTGTCCGACCTGGGCCTTAAATCCAACTCTGTTCGGGTACACCTCAGTGCTCTGTCAGCGCACCACTCACCGGTGGAAGGTCAGTCTCTGTCAGGCCACCCTTTAGTGGCCCGCTTCCTCAGAAGCCTCCTTTTGCTCAAGCCTCCGAGTGGGATTTGAATATGGTCTTGCAACAACTTACTTGCCCACCATTTGAGCCTCTGGCTACTTGTCCTTTACGCTTTCTTTCCTGGAAGGCGTTGTTTTTGGTAGCTCTTACCTCAGCCAGGCGAGTCAGTGAGCTACAAGCTCTGGTCTCAGAGCCACCATACACAAGGTTCTATAGGAACAGGGTGGTCTTACGGACTCACCCAAAGTTCCTTCCAAAGGTTGTCTCCTCCTTCCATCTCAATCAGGAGGTGGTTCTTCCGACTTTTTTTCCCAGGCCTCATGCCAGCCGGGCTGAAATGGTCTTGCATACCCTGGACTGTAGGAGGGCATTGTCCTTCTATCTTGACCGTACGCAGGGACACCGAAGGGCTGTTCTGCTCTTCGTATCTTTTGACCCTAATAAGCTGGGGTTACCTGTTTCCAAGCGTACCTTGTCCATCTGGGTGGCAGACTGTATCACCTGGGCGTACGGGGCAGCCGGCCTCTCCTTGCAGGGTTGAGTCACGGCTCACCGTGTCAGGGCGAAAGCCGCGTTAGTAGCTCATCTCCGCTGTGTTCCGTTGGCAGACATCTGCCGGGCCGCTACTTGGTCTTCAAGCCAGACTTTTGTGGCCCACTGCTGCCTCGAGAGGGATTCCTGCAGGGACAATGCTTTCGGACAGGCGGTACTCCGTAATTTTTTTGAGGTATAGGCAACTCCTACCCTCCGGCCCTGGTGTTTGGCTACCGTATGGGGGCGTTCTCAGAAAAGATTCTTTCAACCATGCTGGGGCTCTAGAGGGAGCTCATTGTTCAGCTTGGGTTCCCGGTAGCCTGAAGCTGGGGAGTCCCATATGTGAGGACTGACTTCCTGCTTGGTCCTGGAGAAAGAGTAGTTACTCACCTGTAAGAGGTGTTCTCCAGGAGCAGCAGGAATCAGTCCTCACGACCCTCCCTCCTCCCCTGGGAGTTGCAGTCATATAATTCATTTTGTTTTTTTGCTGTCTTTTAGCTATGTCATCAGACTGAGCAAGATGGCACCCTTGGGCAGGAAGGGGACCGCGCATGCGTGCTGCATTCCCAAAGGCTTTCTTTGAAAGCTGGGGAAATGCTCCGCATGGGGGCTCCGTCGGCGCCGACGTCACCCATATGTGAGGACTGATTCTGCTGCTCCTGGAGAACACCTGTTACAGGTGAGTAACTAGTCTTTCTCTAGGAACAAGCAGGAAGTCAATTCTCACATATGGGTGATGTCTGCGCTGACGGAGCCCATGCGGAGCATTTTCCCAGCTTTCAAAGAAAGCCTTTGGGACATACTACCAAGCATGCGTGGTCCCCTTCCCGCCCAAGAGTGCCATCTTGCACAGTCTCTCCTTTTTTCCTTGGAGCCCAGCAGACGTCTGTCCTGTTTCCCTAGAAAAATCCCTTCAAATTATCCTTATAGTTAGTTTCTCGGTTTGCATACAGATTCCTCTTCCTGCCTCGAGCTGGCGCCGGCATCGGCACTGTTCTTGTCTCCTTTTGTCTTTTTTGACCTCGACCAGCGTTCACGCCCTTTTTTGCCCAGGGGTCGTTGACTTCTTCCGAATGTTTCCCTACCATGTCCCCCAGTGGGTTTAAAAAATACGACCACTGCAGTCAAACCATGTCGGTCACTGAAATCCATGATTGCTGCCTGGGCCCGGATCATGACAACACCTCCTGCAACCTGTGCCAGGCCATGACGCCTAAGACCAATAAAAAGAGGTCGGAGTTGCAGGAAAAACTGTTCCCCCAGATCCAACTCGCCACAGGCCCCCCCCCCCTCCGACGCCGAGCTCCAAGCCCAGCACTTCCTGTGAGGCCTGAGCGTCCTCAGTTCTGCAGCAGCAGCTTCTCCGAGAAGACCCCAGACTGCAAGAGAAAGAAGAAAAAATTCTCGAAGTCCACCGTGGTTGCACCAGAGAAACCTGTAAAACTGCCTGGAGGGACTCGGGTGGCTCCGAGAAGCACCCTACCAAGGTCTTCAAGAAGAATTCCTCAGCCGTGGAAACTGTGCGAGGTTCCTTGAGACTGTAGTCCTTGTCGAGGACACACTCGTGAGAGTGCCGGCGCGGGGCCCGAGATTCTCGGTGCCTGCACCAAAAGCTGTGGAGCCTTCTGGCTTGGAAACCAGAATCTCACTGCTTAAAGATAGCTCCAGACAAACATTATTCAACATGGAAACAAACAAAAATTCATTCATGTGAAGAGTAACTGGTTGATTTAAAAATGAATAGATAACATTATTACCCAAGTGCCCAGAATGTCTCAGACTTCACAGCGTCAAAAGGCAAAATGCTTATTGCATGTTCTGTATGTTGCGCATAGTAGCATCAATGACCATTTCTGGGTAATTTTTTATCAATTGAATCACCAGTTCTCCACCATCTTCGTGTCTAAAATTATTGAATTAAACGACTTCTTATTTTATAAATTCTCCTCAACGCCTCCCTTTAGCACCACTTTCGCATTTCACTCCCAAAAAGAGTTTCTTCAGGAGGGTTGTCAATAATGCTGCCCACGTTCGATTGAATGAATCTTGTCTCTGAGCATTCAAGCTTCCAAAAAACGCCGCTACAAGTGTTACCAGGGTTCGATATTGGGTTGCCGAATCCAAGCCTATGAATTGTACATAGGCAGGTGCCTGAAGGCCCTAACCCAGGAGTTGACCGGGTTTTCTGCGGGGCTCATCGGGGAACCCCTCCAATGGCTCCAATCTTTGACCTCCGGGATCAAGGACTTCTTTAAGTTCCTCTCCCGGGCGGCCTATGACAGCTTCGAGTTGGCAGCTCGAGTAGCAGCGGCCGGCATCAGTGCCTGACGCCAAGCCTGACTGCAGTCTTCTGACCTCAAGCAATGGGTCCAAATTGAGGGGTAAAAACTGGAACTGGTGAAAGTTCAGCTGTGGTACCCATGGATTCATCCCAGTCATCGGAATCGGAAGACTTGAAAGGATGAAGTGGATTTTCTTTAAAAAGATGTCTTCGGTACCGCTCGACGTCCCCTGCACCGGGGAGAATCTGTTCGGCAAGACTGGCCAGTAAGGCGGCCGAGATTGAGGCTGACATGGTGACTCACCAGAGGCTCTCTAAAAAGACCTCATTCTTTCCCCATAAGAAACCATCGGGGAAAAATGAGCCCTTTCAACAGAGTCACTACTACCAATCCTTCTTGGGTCAGCAGCAGGGTTCTCACCCTAAAAAACAAGACCATGGAGCTCAGAAGCCAAAGACACAGAAGCCCCAGGCCCCAGCTCCCGCCCAACCTGGGGAGAGATTTTGACTCCCAGGGCAGGGCCTGGCCTCCCCTCCCCAGAGAGACCTTCACCAGCCCACAGGGGGCCCCCTGGTGCTCTTTGCCCACAGGTGGGCCAATGTCACCTTGGACCAGTGGGAACTGCAGGTGGTAAAGGAGGGATACCTCCTCCATCTACAGTAGGTACCACCCAGAAGAGCTGGTGGACCTCACCTTCATCAGACCCTTCTGCTCTCAGAACTCACAGGTCTGCTCAGGGACTACACAGTAGAGCCTGTACCCAAGCACCTACAGGTAAATGGCTTCTATACCACATACTTCCTTGTCCCAAAGAGAACTGGGGGCCTGAGGCCTATATCAGACCTGAGAAACTTAAACAAGTTTCTGATGAGGGAGAAGTTCAAGATGCTCTCCCTTGGAACACTGCTGCCTTACCTCCACCAGGGAGATTGGCTTTGCTCCTTGGACCTAAAGGATGTGTACACACACATCCTGATCCACCCCTCCCACTGGCAGTATCTATGGTTCGTGGTGGGAAGAGGGCATTACCAGTACAGGGTGCTACCATTCAGCCTGTCCTCCTCACCAAGGGGCTTTACCAAATGCCTAGTGGTGGTAGCCACCCACCGGCACATACAAAGGACTTTCATCTTTCCCTACCTAGATGACTGGCTTATCAAGGGTGTCAGGCCGCAGGGCATGCAACCCTCCTTCTGTAGCACCTGGAATTCGTCATCAACTATCAAAAATCCCACCTCTCTCCATCCCAAAGCCTGGAGTTCATAGGTGCTCAGTTGGACACGTTACAGGTCAAGCCGTCCTCCCAGTAGAAAGGGCAGAATGCTTCAGGCAACTAGCAGAAGAGGTACAACTTCGCCGGTCAGTGCCGGCTTGTCTTCTCCTTCGCTTGCTGGGCCATATGGCTTTGACGATCCACATCACGCCCTCAGCCCGCTTGCAAATGCAGACTGCCCAGTGGTGCCTCCGCTCGCAGTGGACACAAGCCACGGGCAGGCTACAGGATAGGGTCAGGGTTACCCGCCAACTGGCAGAGTCCCTTAACTGGTGGCAAAACTTGCGCCACTTCCAGGCGGGAATGCCCTTACAGGCTCCCGCGCCTCAGAGGACCCTGACCACAGACACCTCCCTCCTGGGTTGGAGGGCACATTGTGGGGACCACCGCACACAGGGCAGCTGGTCTCAGGAGGAGTCACAGATCAATCTCCTGGAGCTCAGGGAAATCTTATTGGCCCTACGAGCGTTCTGCCACCTCCTGCAACACCGGCCTGTACTGATCCAGAAGGACAACCAAGTCACCATGTTTTATATCAACAAGCAGGGGGGTATGGGATTGTACTCCCTCTGCCAGGAGTCAGTGGCCCTCCTCTCTTTTGCTGTATGCATGCTCTTACGAGCAGTGTACCTCCCGGGCCAGGACAACTGCCTAGTGGACAAAGTCCTTCATCTACACGAGAGGTGCTTGAACCCCAGGGTGACAGAGCAGCTCTTCCACTTCTGGAGCGAGCTTGTGATGGACCTATTTCCCTCCCCAGACAACACGCAGCTGCCCCACTTCTGTTTGCATCAGCCGCATCCGGAGAGAGTAGCGGCAAATGCCTACCTAATCTCGTGTTCCCAGGGCCTACTCTATGCATTCCCACTGACCCCCCCCCCCCCCCCAATCTCCAGGACCCTCTTCAAGGTCCAGAGCGAGAGGGCATCGGTTCTACTGATTGCTCCCAGGTGGCCCAGACAACCTTGGTTGCCTCTGTTGCTTTCCCTGTCGGTAGCACTCCCAATACCACTGGGCCGGGCCCCGGACCTCGTGTCCCAGGAGGAGGGCTCCCTCCTGCACCCAGATCTGGGATCACTAATGCTAACAGCATGGCTGCTGAAAGGTTAGCATTGGCCCCTTTCAATCTTCTGGGAGAAGTTGAGGAGATCCTACTAGCCTCCCGAAAACCCCTCCACCAGATGGGCTTATGCCCTTAAGTGGAGTAGGTTCTCTGCCTGGTGTGCAGAAAGGGAGAAGAACCCCTTCTTCTGCCATGTGCAACTAGTACTCCAATACCTACTGCACCTGTCACACATCAAGCTCAAATCTAACTCTGTGAGGGTACATCTGAGCACCATAACCACTCACCACCACCCTATCAAGGGAAAACCCCTCACAAGCCAGTCCCTGGTCTCCAGGTTCCTCCAGGGCCTCCTGTTATCCAGTCCCCCTCTCCGCACTCCGGTGGCAAAGTGGAACCTCAAAGTAGTGCTCTCCCAGCTCACCAAACTGCCATTCAAGCCCCTAGCCACTTGCTACCTGCGGTACCTGTCTTGGAAAGTGGCCTTTCTGGTGGCCGTCCGTTCGAACTCCGGGTCCTGGTGGCAGATCCACCATATACAAAGTTCTATAAGAACAGGGTAGTGTGCTGCACACACCCCATATTCTTCCCGAAGGTGGTATTTCCTTTCCACCTCAACAAAGAGGTGGTCCTCCCCATTTCTTTCCGCAACCTCATACCGGCAGGGAGGAACTAGTACTTCATACACTGGATTGTAAACGGACCCTGTCCTTCTACTTACAGCGGACTCAGGCACACTGCAAAGCTCCTCAGCTTTTCATGGCTATGACCCCAGTAAACTGGGGCTCCCCGTGACTAAGCAAACTCTGTCCACTTGGGTGGCGGACTGTATTGCCCTTACCTATGAACGAGCTGGCCTCTCCCGTGTGGGCAGTGGCCACGTGACCAACCTCTGCTCAGTGCCGGTGATGGAGATCTGCAAGACCACCACATGGTCTTCATTTCATACATTCGCAGCTCTCTACTGCCTGGAGAGCAAGTCCCACAGGGAAAGTGTCTTTGGCCAAGTAGTACTCCATAATATTCTCGGGGTGTAGGCAACTCCTACCCTCCGACCCTTCTGTGTTCAGGCTACCAGAGTGATAGTGTCACTGGACGTTAGGGTCTTGCAGAGTCTCTCAGTTAGGGACTCATCTCATCTTCTGCAACTCATGGCTACCCAACTTAGCCACCATTGGTTCTGTCATGGTTCAGTCCTCCACAGCTTGGAGCTAGAGAGTCCCATATGTGAGGACTGACTTCCTGCTTGTTCCTGGAGAAAGCGTAGTTACTCACCTGTAACAGGTGTTCTCCAGGGACAGCAGGAATCAATTCTCACAACCCTCCCTCCTCCTCTGGGAGTTGCCTCCCTACCTTGTTTTAGTTTTTACTACCGTCCTAGCTATGTCATCTGACTGAGCAAGATGGCACCCTTGGGCGGGAGAGGACCACGCATGCATGGTAGCATGTCTCAAAGGCTTGCTTTGAAAGCTGGGGAAATGCTCCACGTGGGCTCCATCAGCATTGATGTCACCCATATGTGAGGACTGATTCCTGCTGTCTTGGAGAACATCTGTTACGGGTGAGTAACTGCGCTTTCAGGGAGTATCTTGGAGGGGGGGCTACGGGCTCAAATGATGGCATTGTTACAAATTTTAAGGAGAACTGTTACTGTTATGGCTATAGAATTGTTGTTATGGGGAGGGGATGGGGAAGGATGGTGGTACTGCAGAGGAGCAGCTGAGTTGGAGCAATTATGGACCTTTCTGAGAACTACGAACTGCATGGTAATTGGAAACTAGCAGTCATGATGTCACAGGAAATTCTGGACTGGGGTAAAAGTGATGGACTACATGCAGTAGGGATGGAGGGAGGGGAGAGGAAGGGGTGATGGGAGTGAAATGTTGTCCTGTATACTATGAAAACTATTTTGCAATAAAGTTCAAGTTAAAAAAAAAAACCCTGACTGCCACAGCTCAGTGTTGTTTCCTAAATAAATAGTTTTGTTGCCTGAGTTGAATTGACCATCATTATTATTTTTATTTACCCATTAAATTTGCATTTTAAATTAGATATTGAAATTTCATTTTGTAGATCGACCGACATCATGCAAAGTCCAAGCCTTGGAAAAATGTAATAATGAAGGTTAGATGTCTTTTTGTAATAATTTGATTTGAATAAATGTTAAAATTCTTTGGTTGCTGGAGACATATATATAAACTTTATTAACAACAAGTTAAAAATTTTAAAAAAAGAATAACATGGGAACATTCACAGTATACACAAACAGTTCTTTTTCTTCAGAGCTTTGATATGCACAGTATTAGGGTAAAATTTTGTAAGAATGTTCTTGAGCCAAGTACAGTCATTCTTTTAGGATCTGTATGTATTATTCTCCAGGACCAAGCAGGAAGTCAGTCCTCACTTATGGGTGACGTCGGCGCCGACGGAGCCCTCGCGGAGCAATTTTCCCCAGCTTTCAAAGAAAGCCCCTGGGAATTGCAGCGCGCATGTGCGTCCGCCCGAGGGTGCCATCTTAGCCAGTCTTCTTTTCCGCGGAGCCCTGCAGACGTCCCCGTCTTGTCCCCGCGAAAAAGTTGATTTCCTCTTTATTTTATACTTTTTTCTTTCGGTTCGACGCCGATCGTTTTCGCCCGGACTCGCGACGCCGTCTCGAGTCCTCTAGAGTTTTTTCGGTTTTTTCTGACTTAGTGAGCTTTAATTTTCGTTTTCCCTGGCAGCCCGGTCCTTTGACCTCGCAGGGGCCCTTTTTCCCCCGATGGCTGCCAGTGGCTTTAAGCGGTGTGGTCGGTGTGACCGAAATATGTCACTAACCGACACACACGACTTTTGCCTCCGCTGCTTGGGCCCGATCATGAGGAACTGATCTGTGGGCCCTGCAGCAAACTGTCCTCGAAGGCGTTGAGAAGTCGGCGGCATCAGCGCGAGAGAATCTTCGCTGACCCCAGCCGTACCCGGACCTCGTCGGAGGCCTCCGTGTCAAAGGGCTCCAGCTCGGACCGTCGCCGGAGCTCCTCCGACTGGGGTTCTCCCTCCGGGGACCATCGTCGGAAGGAAAAACCCGCGAGGGCGGCGTCGGTGGACGCTCCTGGCTCCGCGAGGGCCAGGTCGCATAGCCCCGACAGCCGCCCCGGGTCCTTGGAGAAGGAACATCTCCCGAAGCGACCTCGCCTGGAGTCGGAGATGCCTGCCCGGGTAAGTCCTGTAGTCCTTCTGGACTCGCCTCCGCGACAGCCGACGTCGGGCCCGACGCCGTCGGGGCCCGAGTCGGGGGCTGCTGGGTCACCTGAGCTCGGACTCAGGTTGACGGCCTTGGAGAGCAGACTGTCTGCCTTCATGGACCAGCAGCGGGCACTGCTCGCTGGCCTCGCTGGCGCCGCTGCCCCGACCGCCGGGACGTCGACGTCCAAGTCGACCCCGGAGACCGAGCCGATCCTCGAGTCAATGAGAACTCGAGTCGATCCTCGGTCGAGGTCACCCTCGGCCTCCCGTTCGGGACCGAGGTCGCCGACGCCGACTCCCTCGACGTCGGGGCGGCTGGCGCCGCATCCTGCCCGGGCCGACCCCACCGAGTCCTCGTCGGAGTCGGTCTGGGAGTCTGAGGAGGAAGAGTCACCTGATTCTTTCCGGACTCGGTGTGTCCCATCGGACTCACCGGGGTCCGAGCCTCGGAAGCAGTCCCCCCCGGAGGATGCCCGGTTCTCGGACTTCGTTAGGGATATGGCCAAGGCTTTGGCCTTCCCTGCGGATCCCGAGGAGGAGCCTCGAGCCGAAGAGCTCGACGCCCTCCAGTATGACTCTCCCGCGAGGGAGCACTTTACTGTGCCGGTTCCTCCTATGCTGGAACGACTACTCTTCCGCATGTGGGAGAGTCCGGCCTCCTCGCCGGTCCTGAGCAGGCGGGTCGATTCTATCTATCGGGTCCGCAAGAGCCCTGGCTTTCAGAAGGCACAGCTGCCACACCATTCCATGGTAGTGGAATCGGCCATGCATCGTCTTAAGAGCCAGAAGATGCACTCCTCGGTGCCTCCTGGAAGGGAGGCCCGTAACCTGGATGGCCTTGGCAAGAAGTGCTTCCAGGGCTCTATGCTCGCATGTCGTGTCCAGACTTACCAGCTCTACATGGGCATGTATCTCCGGGATCTGGCTAAAGAGCTAGCCGGATTCTCCGCTGGTCTCTCCGAGGAGCCCTTGTGGAGGTTCCTAGCCTTGTCCACGGGCATTCGGGAATGCTCAAAGTTCATGTCCCGAGCAGCCTATGATGGCTTTGAGGCCTCGGCTAGAGTGGCCGCAGCCGGCATCGGTGCCCGCCGACAGGCTTGGCTTCAGTCGTCGGATCTTGAGCCCTGGGTACAGGACAAGTTGGTCGATGTCCCCTGCCGAGGCGAAAACCTCTTTGGCAAGCCCATGGCGGAAAAGGCTGCACAAATTGAGACTGAGACTCTCACCAGGACCAGGCTTTCTAGGAAGACCTCCGCCCCTTCCCAGAAAAAGAAGGGCTCGGGAAAAAAGTCCTTTTACCCGAGGAAGGCGGCTGCCTACAAACAGTACCCCCATTATCAGGCCCCTGCAGCTCCCCAACAGGGCCAGCAGGCCAAGGGACGGGGTAACGGGTCCCGTAGGCAGCAAGCCCCCAAGCCTGCACCACCAGCCCCTGCTCAGCAGGGTGGGGGTTTTTTGACTCGCTCAGCATAGCCTCTCCCCCCCCGCTGGTTCCTCCCAGCACCGGAGGCCGGCTGGTTCACTTCGGCCACAGGTGGTCCAGCATCACCGCAGATGCCTGGGTACTTCAGGTCGTGCGAGGAAGGCTACCTTCTCCACTTCCATCAGGTCCCTCCCTCCTATTTTCCGGGAGAACCTTCGCGCCCCCCTCTGCACAGGGAGTTGCTCCTTCAGGAGTTAGCAGGTCTTCTGCAGGAACAGGCGGTGGAACCGGTGCCCCACCACCTGAGAGGTCAAGGCTTTTACTCAAGGTATTTTCTGATACCAAAGAGAACAGGGGGCCTCAGACCCATCCTGGACTTGCGCAACCTCAACAAGTTCCTTGTGCGGGAGAAGTTCAAAATGCTTACCCTTGGAATCCTTCTGCCCTACCTCCAGCAGGGAGATTGGCTATGCTCCTTGGATCTAAAGGATGCCTACACGCACATCCTCATCCACCCAAGCCACCGCCAATACCTAAGGTTTGTGGTGGCAGGAAATCATTACCAGTACAGAGTACTGCCCTTTGGCCTATCCTCCGCACCGCGAGTCTTCACAAAATGTCTCGCGGTCGTGGCGGCCCATCTCCGGCTTCACGGCCTCTATGTCTTTCCGTACCTCGACGACTGGCTCATCAGAGCAGCGTCCGCTCGGGAGGTCACCAACGCCACGTGCCGCAAGGTGACTCTGCTGCAGCACTTGGGCTTTGTTATAAACTTCGCAAAGTCCACTTTGCTCCCCTCACAGGATCTCGAGTTCATCGGCGCAAGGCTGCACACTCCTCGGGCACGAGCGTACCTACCGCTCGACAGGGCTCAACGGCTCATGGACCTAGCCGACCGCTTTCGCAGCCAGCCCCTGGTCTCCGCCAGGCGCTTCCTGAGACTGCTCGGCCATATGGCTTCCACCGTCCATGTGACCCCCAATGCCCGCCTGAATATGCGGTCTGCTCAATGGTGTCTCCGCCAGCAGTGGCGACAAGCCACAGGCGGCCTGGCAGACCTAGTGCGCGTCTCCGAGCCGCTGCTCTCGTCTCTCCGGTGGTGGCTCCGACAGCCGAACCTGATATTCGGAATGCCTTTCCAGGCACCTCAGCCGACCCGGGTGCTGACCACCGATGCGTCCCTCCTGGGCTGGGGAGCACATTGCCAAGAGGCACGTACTCAGGGCCTCTGGACCACGTGGGAGTCTGCTCAGCAGATCAACTTCCTGGAGCTCAGGGCGATCCGCCTAGCTCTCAAGGCCTTCTCCCACCTGACTTCCCAACAGTCCGTCCTTGTCCAGACGGACAATCAAGTTGCCATGTTCTACGTGAACAAGCAGGGGGGCACGGGCTCCTTCCTCCTCTGCCGGGAGGCACAGAAGCTCTGCTCTTGGGCCGTCAGTCACGGCATTCTCCTCAAGGCAGTTTATCTCCCGGGCCAAGACAATTGCCTTGCAGACAAACTCAGCAGGGTCCTCCAGTCGCACGAGTGGCGTCTGGATCCCTTGGTAGTTCAGAAGCTCTTCCTCAAGTGGGGTCTCCCCACGGTGGATCTCTTTGCCAGTCCTCACAACCGGCAGCTTCCTCGCTTCTGCTCTCGTCAGCCACACCCCCTTCGGGTGGCGGCGGACGCCTTTCTGATCTCGTGGTCGGGGAGCCTTCTGTACGCTTTCCCTCCCATCCCGCTGGTCTCTCGGACTCTTTTCAAGGTTCTCCGAGACAAAGCCTTCATGATCCTGGTGGCCCCTCGCTGGCCCAGGCAGCCGTGGTTTCCGCTCCTGCTGCAACTGGCGGTGGAGGATCCAATCCCTCTGGGGGTACAACCGGATCTCCTCACTCAGGATCAGGGGTCCCTTCTGCACCCCAACCTCAGGTCTCTCAACCTCATGGCCTGGCTGCTGAGAGGGTAGTCCTTGCTCCCCTTCTCCTGCCGGCGGAGGTGGAGGAGGTCGTCTTAGCTTCGCGACGGCCTTCTACCCGCAAATGCTACGCCCTTAAATGGCGTCGCTTTGCAGTCTGGTGTGCCCAACAGTCTCAGGATCCCTTCTCCTGCCCGGTGTCGGTGATCTTGCAGTACTTGCTGCACCTCTCTAATCTGGGACTTAAGTCCAACTCCGTCAAAGTTCACCTCAGTGCTCTTTCAGCACATCATGTGCCAGTGGACGGCAGACCTCTCTCCAATGACCCTCTCGTAGCGAGGTTTCTCCGAGGTCTCCTTCTACTTAAACCACCTCTGCGCCCGCCAGCGCCTGACTGGGACCTGAATGTGGTTTTGCAGCGGATCACCTGTCCGCCTTTTGAACCTATGGCTACCTGTTCTCTCCGTTTTCTGTCTTGGAAAACACTGTTCTTGATAGCCCTCACTTCCGCTAGACGCGTAAGTGAATTGCAGGCCCTCGTGTCTGATCCCCCTTACACTAGGTTCTACAAGAATAGGGTAGTCCTACGGACTCACCCAAAATTTCTGCCTAAAGTGGTCTCCCCTTTTCACATCAATCAGGAGGTGGTACTTCCAACCTTCTTTCCCAGACCACACTCCAGCCGAGCTGAAACGGTCCTCCATACCCTGGACTGTAGAAGGGCATTGAACTTCTACCTTGACCGTACGCGGGAGCACCGTAAAGCTGCTCAGCTTTTTGTGTCTTTTGACCCCAATAAATTGGGGCTCCCGGTCTCCAAGCGTACTCTGTCCATCTGGGTTGCGGACTGTATCTCTTGGGCTTATGGGGCAGCCGGACTCTCCTTAGAAAGTCGAGTCACGGCTCATTGCGTTCGGGCAAAGGCCACGTCAGTGGCTTACCTCCGCTCTGTTCCGCTGGCAGACATCTGCCGGGCCGCTACTTGGTCTTCGAGCCAGACTTTTGCGGTCCATTACTGTCTCGAGAGGGAGTCCCGTAGGGACAGTGCTTTCGGACAGGCAGTCCTCCGTAATCTCTTTGAGGTCTGAGCAACTCCTACCCTCCATCCCGGATGTGGGCTACCGGTGGGTGATAATTCAGCGAAGATTCTATCCTTCTGTGCTGCTGAGCTAGAGGGAGCTCATTTTTGTGCTTAGGGTCTCCGGTAGCCTTGAGCTTGGGAGTCCCATAAGTGAGGACTGACTTCCTGCTTGGTCCTGGAGAAAGCGTAGTTACTCACCTGTAACAGGTGTTCTCCAGGAGCAGCAGGAATCAGTCCTCACTACCCTCCCTCCTCCCCTTGGAGTTGCAATCGTCTGCTTATGTTCTTTTTGCAAATTTTTATGCTGTCTTTTTTAGCTATGTCATCTGACTGGCTAAGATGGCACCCTCGGGCGGGAAGACGACCGCGCATGCGCGCTGCAATTCCCAGGGGCTTTCTTTGAAAGCTGGGGAAAATTGCTCCGCGAGGGCTCCGTCGGCGCCGACGTCACCCATAAGTGAGGACTGATTCCTGCTGCTCCTGGAGAACACCTGTTACAGGTGAGTAACTACGCTTTTCCTCATGGAAAATCCAGCATTTGCATATGTAATTAGTATCCATGTGATTTTAGGTTGATTGCAGTGTACACATAAATGTGTTGGTCATGGTAATATAGCCACATTTGGAAAAGAGATCGGCGCCACAACATCAGACCCATTCCTACAAGAACAAGGCTCCTCGCTATCCGCACTATTGTTTAACATTTACATGCAACCCATCTGCGACCTGATTCGATCTTTTAATGTAGCCTGCCTAGCATATGCAGACGATATTCTCCTCTGTATGCCTTTTACAACGGACCAACCTGATTTTACTCCACTAATCAGCTGTTTCGACGCAGCTGAGGAGTAGCTTGTGAATCAGCCACAGCAAGACTGACATATTGTTCATCTCGAAGAACCAGAACTTCGCACCCCCATTCACACTAAAGGTAAAGAACACGGAACTGACAGCTAAACCCACTATCCGATACCTAGGCATCACCCTTCATCAAAGGATGGACATGAAAACACATATAAAAAACACAGCAAAATCAATTTACCACAAAATATGGACACTTCATCATTTACGACCACTACTTGAGTACACGGATTTCAGAACAATCTATCAAGCCCTGGTGATGCCACACATTGATTTCGCAAACGCAATCCTGTATGGGCTCCCACAAGCAACTCTAAACCCCCTCCAACTGGCAATGAACATGGCCGCTAGGGTGCTAGAAGGAATGTCAAGGACTGACCACGTCACTCCAATCCTGAAAAAGCTCCATTGGTTACCAATTCAAGCCAGAACCCAATATAAGATCATAATTATAACCTTCAAAGCCCTGAACAATCAGACACCCCCACAGCCATCACTGAGCTGATACACACATCACCCCACAATAGAAGCAGAAGATCAGCAGCAGTAAACACCCTGATAATTCCGAAGGAAACAACGAGATGCACAAAGGCAACAACTAACAGAGCCTTCAGCATCTATGCCCCCAGAGCCTGGAATGCCCTCCCACCTGACATAAGAGTCATCACCAACCTAACCCAATTCAGAAAGGCCCTAAAACACTACCTATTCACAAGATACTTCCCGGTGTAGACCCGATAGGGAAATACACTCCCCATGTAAATAACTGTAGATACTTGTCAGTGTAATAATTATTGTTGTTTACCTTTGTTATCCAAGTTTCAATCCCTGTTCAAATGTGAATACATTGCAGTTAGCCTGCAATGTATATGTTTGTTGGATGTACACCGCACTGATGTTAATAGCGCGGTATAAAAGAAATGTTAAATAAATAAATAAAATAGAGACATTTTGAGGAACATTTCATGAGATATCCATGTCTATGATGTATTCTGCAAAGCTTATAGTCGTCAGTGTTAGGAAATCTAAACATTGCCATCTACACCTGCTATAAATCATGCACAAATGCTGAGCTCACATGCAGGGTCAGATTTAAGAATTTGGTGCCCCTAGGCAAAACCTCAGAGCAGATGCCAGAGATTGGTAGTTGAGAGAGGGGGTATCTGAGATCTCAAAGACTGGAAGTCCATAAGGCAAATAGAGGAAGGCCACAGTGGCACCCTTTGAAGCAACACATGCACATGACTAAAAGATGTGAGAACAAGCTCCTGTTTGGCCTAGGCATTTCATGGCTTCAAGATTTGGTGCCCTAGGCAATTGCCTGTGTTGCCTGTGCCTAAACCTGGGCCAGCTCACATGTCCTCTGGACCTGGCACTTGCATTGGTAGTTACCGGAGAAGATCTGAGAGCATTTCAATTGTCAGAATGTTGTACAGTATTTGACTGCCTTTCATATACCTGCTCTGTATACAACCCTCTTTATAATCCTTGTAGCCTCCTCATTCAAACCTCTGCCTCTTCCTCCTTCTTCCCAGCCAGGCTCCCTTCAGACTCTCTTTGTATGTCACCTTGACATTGTGTTTGTTTCTTGTGAGGGAAGGGATTGTACCACTTTTTGTGTGTGTTGGCCTGACTGCTTGTTTGTTTCAAAATCAATATTTAGAGTCTATCAGTATGTGGGAGCTGCCGTTGTGAAGCACCCCTGAGTTCTGGTGTAAGACCATATAGGGTACTGGAGGTGGAACAGAGTAGTTAACATGACAGACCTAGATAGCTGGGCTGTGCAGGCCATATTCCAGCAGGCACCCATGGCACAGAGAAGAGCCAGGAGAAGGCAGCCTTATCAGAGGCTATATAGATCCAGGAATCAGTTACTGGATCTGACAGACAAGCAGTGCATAACTAGATTCTGCTTTCATAAAGCTGCCATTCATCATGGCTGCCAGCAGCTCGACCCTCTCCTCTGCTCCACAACACAGAAGGGAAAGCCCATGCCAGTCTATCTGCAGACCACAGCCCTGGCAGTTTTCAGTCTGTGTTGACAGCCACTGTGGGCATAGCCAATCTACAATGTCACTGTGCATCACACAGTTTCTGAGGACCATTCTCACCCACATCTCAAACTATATAGCCTTCTACACTATACAGCTCAGATGGCAAGCGGTGACCCAGTTTTATGAAATAGCTTGTTTCCTTCTGTTTTGGGGGCCATAAATTGCACATGCATAGCCATCCAGCCACCATGAGGGAGGGATGGGACCTACCACAGCAGAAAGCCTTTCATTTCCTCAACATGCAAGTGGTCTGCAGTGCCTAAAGGCACATCACAGATGTCTTTCCCAGGTACCCAGGCTTCTACAAGGATCCACACATCCTGACTCATTCTGGCATCCATGCTAGATTTTAGAGTTGCCAGATCACTCGGGGAATGGCTGCTAGGTAAACCTTGTACTACCCATCATATACACTGCTGCATGTACATACTATGAATTCTTGCTGTTCCCTCTCAGCTTTCTCCACATTTCTTGATGTACCAGTGCAGTTCTTGCCTACCATAACTGTCTGTTGCTCAGTGCATGACTGTCTTCTTTGGTTTCCATTCCAATAGAGGTGATAGGGGCTATCCATTAGTGGGCTTCATTATAAAGCATATGAGGACAGACTTAAGGATCTTAATATGTACACCTTAGAGGAAAGGTGGGATAGAGGTGATATGATTGAGATGTTTAAATACCTCCGTGGCATAAATGTTCAGGGAGAGAGCCTCTTTCAATTGAAAGCAAGTTCTGCTCCGAGGGGACATGGGATGAGGGTGAAGGGAGATAAATTCAGGAGTGATATGCGGAAATATTTCTTTACAGAAAGAGTAGTGGATCCATGGAATAGTCTCCCAGTGGAGGTGGTAGAGATGAGGACAGTAACTGAATTCAAAAAAGCATGGGACCAACACAGAGGATCTCTAAAGGTAAAAAGTGGACTATTGTAGTTGTTGTTATGGAAGGACAGACTAGATAGGCCATGTGGTCTTTTTCTGTCATCATGTTTCTATGTTTCTCTCCACAAAGGAGGTGGCTAATGACCTCATAGTATCACCTTAGATGGAGGCAGAGAAGCAATAAAATGGTGCTCACAGTCCAACGAGGGCAGTAATAGAGAAGACATTTGACCTTTTTCTCTGATAGATCAGGGGGGAACTATGCTATTGCCCCTGCAAGGTACCTATCAATCGGACCACTCATGTGAGAAAAATATTGTTATATATAAAAGGACCATCAAATACTCTTGTAGAGAATTTCACAAACTCCACTCACATCGATATCATCATTGGTCCCAATTTTTAATTTATCTTGTGTCCTTTAGCTATACATTATAAATATCCAAAAAAAGTTGTGCTTATATTTTTAATTAAAATAAACACACCATCGGGGTTCAGTTAATCAGTATTTCTTTCTTTAGCCCTGTTGGTATGAGGAAAGGAGGAACCTACAATGAGAGCAGATCCCTGATGCATATATGAGGCATGTTGCAGTGTCTGATTGTGTTTCTGAGAGGACTTGGTGCAAGATAAAGTGTTTTGGATCATGTTTGAAATTATCGTTTGGGGACTTCCGGTGACGACACCGACCCTCATGGACGGCTGAAAAAGAGCTCCATCGATAAATCCCACAAAGCGATAAAAATCCCCCCCCCCCCCTCGAAAGAGTGAAGCAACTACCCCATAGTGGACAAGTATCAGTACTATTCTCCAGGACCAAGCAGGAAGTCAGTCCTCACATATGGGTGACGTCGGCGCCGACAGAGCCCCCGTGCGGAGCATTTCCCCAGCTATCAAAGAAAGCCTTTGGGAATTGCAGTGCGCATGCGCGGTCCCCTTCCCGCCCAAGGGTGCCATCTTGCTCAGTCTTCTTTTTTCTGCGGAGCCCGACGGACGTAGTTCGTTTTTCGCCGAGGAAAAAGTTGATTACCCTGGTTTTTGTACTTTTCCTTCGGCTCGACGCCGGATCCTTTTCCCGACACACATGACTGCTGCCTCCACTGCCTCGGACCCGATCATGACCCGATGATCTGTGGTCCGTGTGGCAAAATGTCCTCGAAGGCGTTGAGGAGTCGGCAGCACCAAAAGGACAGAATCTTCTCTGACTCCGCATCTGGACGGGCCCGGACCTCGTCAGAGGCCTCGATGTCTCAGGACTCCGGCCCCGAGCAGCGTCGGGACTCCTCTGAGTGGGGGTCTCCTTCGCAGGAGCAGCACAGGAAGAAAAAACCCGCGAGGGCGGCGTCTGTGGACGCATCTGGTTCCTCGAGGGCGAGGTCACTTAGCCCCAACCGCCGTCCCGGGTCTTCGGAGTTGGAGAGGCCTGCCAAACAAACTCGTCTCGAGATGGAGTCTCCTGGGCACGTGAGTACTGTAGTCCTCATGGACTCTCCTCCAGGGGAGCCGACGTCGGGCCCGACACCGTCGGGGCCCGAGTCGGGGGCTGCTGAGTCTCCTCAGCTCGGACTCAGGTTGACGGCCTTGGAGAGCAGCTTGGCTGCCTTCATGGAGCAGCAGCGGGCACTGATCGCCGGTCTCACCGGTGCATCTGCCCCGACCACCGGGACATCGACGTCCAAGTCGACCCCAGAGGCCGAGCCGATCCTCGAGTCCATGCGAGCTCGAGTCGATCCTCGGCCAAGGTCCCCCTCGGCCTCCCGTTCGGGACCAAGGTCGTCGACGCCGGTTCCCTCGGCGTCGGGGCGGAGGGCATCGGTGCCCGCCCGACCGGAACCACTCGATTCCTCCTCCGAGAAGTTGGACTGGGAGACGGAGGACGAAGAGTCACCCGACACCTTTCGGACTCGGTGTGTCCCATCGGACTCACCGGAGTCCGAACCTCGGAGACGATCCCCACCAGAGGATACCCGGTTCTCAGACTTCGTGCAGCAAGAAAAAGAAGTGCAAAGAAAGACTGAGTAAATAAATTGAAGGGGGAGCAAGGGGTAGAATAAAGTGAGTAAGGTCGAATGGGAGGGGGAGATTAAATGAAGAGAAATATTGTTCAGTAATATGAGTCATGAGTGGGAGGGGGAAAGTGATGTCACTGAGGAAGGGGAAGCTACCAATGTGTAGCATGAAGGTGGGGAGAATAGAAGGGGAGGTCGGGGGGATGGGGCTGAGAGGGAAGGGGGGAAGAAGGGGGCAACTGGATCCTGTGATTTGTTAAAAGAGGAGGTATAGAGATTTGGAGCCATGGTGGGTAAACAAAAGAAACCTGAAGAATTTAAACGCATTTAAAAAGCACCAAGAAAGATGGCTGGTTAGTAAAGGCTATGATAAACTGCATTTGGCCCATAAACGGGAATCACCCAAGAAGAAGGGGGGAGAGGGGTAGGATTAATTTTTGTGAAAGGATTGATCCTGGAAGAAGAACAGGTAGTGAGGGATACGGAGGGGGGGAGGGCGTTTCATTCTGTGGAAGGGTAAAATAGCAGGAAGGCCCATAGTGGTAAGGAGTGTATATGCGCCGAATACACAGCAAAAGGAGGTTTTATGGGAAGCTAAATGAAATGGTGGAAGCGCATATGCAAAATCCAGTGATATTAGGGGGAGATTTTAATGCTGCCCTAAACCCCAGAATAGATTCCACGGGGGTAATAGGCAAAGCACAAAGGAAGTGAGCAATAAGTTAGGGAATTTACTACATAAATTGGGCACAGTTGATGTTTGGCAGTACATGCATGTTAACAAGAGAGAATACAAACACTACTCACTCTCATACAAAACATACAGCAGATTAGATATGGTATAGGTAGATGGAAGGGTAGTAGAACAGGTAAAGCAAGTGGATAAAGGGCCCATAAACTGGACAGATCACGCTCCAGTGGAGGTTTCATTGCATATCCAAGTAAAGGGGGGTGGCCTGCGTTTCTGGAGGTTGAATGAATCCCTCATAGAAGAGGAAGAGGGGATAAGCTGTATTAAAACGACTATAAATGAAGAGGTCACAAAAAACTTAAAGCTTTTGAACCCTTTTCAAGAACATAAAAGAGCAGACTATTTCTTATTAGTCAGTCATGCTGAAAATGTCTCTAAGTTCCTTAATCGTGCTTCCCTGGACTGTTTTGAGTCTATTAGCAGAACGTTTGCTATAGCCATAGGGGCACGACGCATGGCCTGGCTCCAAGCTTCAGACTTGGACAAATGGGTACAAGAAAGGCTGGGAAATACTCCTTGTTCTCCAGGACCAAGCAGGAAGTCAGTCCTCACATATGGGTGACGTCGGCGCCGATGATTCTTGCTGTGCTGTTCAGTGCAGTTCGGAGGGGGTTGGTCTGTGTGGCTGGTAGTCCATGGTAGATTATGTTGCAGTAATCCAGATGTGGGAGTGTCATAGCTTGCATCGCCATCCTGACGTCTTGAGGTTCGAGGAGGGGTCTGAGCCGTTGTATTGTTTTCGCTTTATGGAATATATTTCCTGAGGTTTTGGTAATTTGTTGCTTGAGGGTAAGAGCTTGGTCAATGATAATGCCTAGATATCTTATTTATGGCTGTATTTGAATGCTTGTGGGTCCTATGTTGAGGTGTGTGGGTGGTGTGAAGTCAGGGTCTTTTGTTACTATGAGGGCTTCAGTTTTCTTTATGTTTATGGATAGGTTGTTCTCTTGTAGCCAGTGTGACACTTCGGAGAAGCATGCTGAAAGATGAGTATTTGTTGGGCTTGTGGTTGTAATTGGGGCATAGAGCATGATATCGTCAGCATATATATGGAAGTTGATGTTGTGGGTACGTATGACTGAACAGAGTGGTTGTAGGTAGATGTTGAAGAGCATGGCTGAGAGCGTGGATCCTTGGGGTACTCCTTGGTGTTGCTGGAAAGGGGGCGAGGTCGAGGTGCTAGTACTGATCAGTTGTTGTCTGTTGGTTAGATAGGATTGAAACCATTGGAGTACGGTGTCTTTAATCCCAATTGACTGCAATCTATCTGAAAGAGTTCACAAGGTTTATTTATGGATGCGTTTATGATTTTCGTGTGGTAGGTTTTCTTTGCTTTGTCAGTCTCAGAGTGGTATGCTTTGAGTTCATATAAGTATTTTGTTTTGTCACTGTCATTTTTGGTTTTTCTCCATTTTCTTTCTGTTCTTCTGAGTTTTGTTTTTAGTTTGCGGAGGGTGGGGGTGAACCATCTGGCTTTTTTGGAAGGATGCCTTGTGGTGGTTTTGTTTGCTGGTGCTTTGGACGCAGTGGAGATCGTGGTATTCCAGTTGAGAATTAGGTCATCAATGTTATTGGAGTTTGTTTGTAGTTTGTGCATAGTTTGTGCTAAGAAGTCTTCTTTGTTGAATGTTTTAAATCTTCTAGCGTGATGTGCGTCTTCCTTGTTGGTTATAGGTTGGTAGGTGTGGGATATGGCAATGAGGTAGTGGTCGGACCAAGGTACAGGTGAGATCCGCAGGTTCTTGTATGAGGAGGCAGTTAGGGAGTTTAGGAATATGAGGTCCAGTGTGTTTCCTTTTTCATGTGTGGGTTCTTGTATGATTTGTATCATGTCCATTGCTGTCATGGCAGTGGTGAAGGCTTCTGCTTGTTCCTCTTGAAGTGAAGGGAGGTTAAAGTCACCTAGGATGATTTGTTCCTTTGCCGAGCTGGTGCTCTCAGATATGAATTGTAGCATTCTTTATAGGTCGGTGTTCGTGGTAGGTGGACGGTAGATTAGACATATCGAAAGGTGTTTGTTGGTGAGGGTGAGGAGATCTGCTTCATTGGTGGTTTCTGAAGAGTGGGTCCTAAGATGGAGGTCAGCTTTTGCTACGATGGCTACACCTCCACCTTTGGAGTGTGCTCGGGAGCAGTGATGGAGGTTGTATCCTTTTGGGGTTAGCTGATTCATTATCACTGTGTCGTTGTCTGTTAGCCAGGTTTCTGTTAGACATAGGATGTCGATCTTCTTAGCTGTGATTAGGTCCTGGAGTAAGTGATACTTGTTCCTAACTGAGCGTGCGTTTATTAAGGAGATGGAGAGGTGGTGGCAGTTTGAGGTGTTGAGGGTATGGGTTGGTGTATGCTGTGTGTGAGATTGGAATTGTTTAGGGTTGCAGGTGGGTGTGGGTTGTGCTGTTGTGATATTAGGCATAAGTAGGTTATAGGGTATGCCTGTGGAGGAGGGGTAGAGGGTTAGAGGAGTGAGGAGGTAGATGGGGGCTAGTAAGGGTGGTATGATCGGTGAGAGTACCTGGTGCTTGGGGGTCAGGTGTGTTTCAGTGTTGTTCCCTTGAGGTGGTGGGATCTTTATTCGTCGTTGTTGTATTTCTTCTGCTGTATTGGGTTGGCATGTTCCTAGTTGCTGTGGTGGTGGTGTTTGTTTCGCTGTTTTGGAACTCACAGGTCTGTCGGGTATGGCCCTGTGCCGCGCCTCTGTGCCACGCCAAAGGGCCCTCTGGCGAGGCCCTCAGGCGCGGGCGCACCCTTTAGGGACGCCGCTTTTATGTGTGCTGAGGCTGCCGCGGGCTTCTCTCCCACTGCCCCGATTGGGCGGGAGCTCAGCGATGGATTTTGTCAGCAGCAGCTCCTTCTGTGTAGGGACGCCGCTTTTATGTGTGCTGAGGCTGCCACGGGCTTCTCTCCCACTGCCCCGATTGGGCAGGAGCTCAGCGATGGATTTTGTCAGCAGCGGCTCCCTCGGTGTAGGGACGCCGCTTTTATGTGTGCTGAGGCTGCCGCGGGCTTCTCTCCCACTGCCCCGATTGGGCAGGAGCTCAGCGATGGATTTTGTCAGCAGCGGCTCCCTCGGTGTAGGGACGCCGCTTTTATGTGTGCTGAGGCTGCCGCGGGCTTCTCTCCCACTGCCCCGATTGGGCGGGAGCTCAGCGATGGATTTTGTCAGCAGCAGCTCCCTCTGTGTAGGGACGCTGCTTTTATGTGTGCTGAGGCTGCCGCGGGCTTCTCTCCCACTGCCCCGATTGGGCAGGAGCTCAGCGATGGATTTTGTCAGCAGCGGCTCCCTCGGTGTAGGAACGCCGCTTTTATGTGTGCTGAGGCTGCCGCGGGCTTCTCTCCCACTGCCCCGATTGGGCAGGAGCTCAGCGATGGATTTTGTCAGCAACGGCTCCCTCGGTGTAGGGACGCCGCTTTTATGTGTGCTGAGGCTGCCGTGGGCTTCTCTCTCACTGCCCCGATTGGGCAGGAGCTCAGCGATGGATTTTGTCAGCAGTGGCTCCCTCGGTGTAGGGACGCCGCTTTTATGTGTGCTGAGGCTGCCGCGGGCTTCTCTCCCACTGCCCCGATTGGGCAGGAGCTCAACGATGGATTTTGTCAGCACCTGCTCCCTCGGTGTAGGGATGCCGCTTTTATGTGTGCTGAGGCTGCCGCGGGCTTCTCTCCCACTGCCCCGATTGGGCAAGGAGCTCAGCGATGGATTTTGTCAGCAGCGGCTCCCTCGGTGTAGGGACGCCGCTTTTATGTGTGCTGAGGCTGCCGCGGGCTTCTCTCCCACTGCCCCGATTGGGCAGGAGCTCAGCGATGGATTTTGTCAGCAGCGCCTCCCTCGGTGTAGGGACGCCGCTTTTATGTGTGCTGAGGCTGCCGCGGGCTTCTCTCCCACTGCCCCGATTGGGCAGGAGCTCAGCGATGGATTTTGTCAGCAGGCTGTCCAGAAAAACCTCTGCCCCTTCTCAGAGGAAGAAGGGCTCGGGTAAGAAGTCATTTTACCCGAGGAATGCAGCTGCCTACAAACCTTTCCCTCAGTACCAGGCCTCCCCAGCTCCCCAGCAGGGTCAGCAGGCAAAGGGGCAGGGACATGGGCCCCGTGGGCAGAAGAACCCCAAGCCTCCGGCTCCTGCTCCCACTCAGCAGGGAGGGGGTTTTTGACTCCCACAGCATAGCCTTTCCACCTCTGCTGTCCTATCTCTGCGCAGGAGGTCGTCTAGTCCTGTTTGCCCACAGGTGGTCACCCATTACAGGAGATGCTTGGGTATTAAGCATAGTCCACAAGGGCTATATGCTGCATTTCCAGCAGTTGCCTCCTACCTACTTCCCAGGAGAGCCTCCAAGACCTCCTCTGCACACAGACCTCCTCCTTCAAGAACTTCAAGGTCTGCTTCTAGACCAGGTGGTGGAGCCTGTACCTCCCCACCGGCAAGGTCACGGGTTCTACTCCAGGTACTTCCTCGTACCAAAGAGAACCGGGGGCCTCCGGCCTATTCTCGACCTCAGGAATCTCAACAAGTTCTTGGAGAAAGAAAGGTTCAAGATGCTTACTCTTGGAACACTTCTGCCCTACCTCCAGCAGGGAGATTGGCTATGCTCCTTAGATCTAAAGGATGCGTACACTCACATCCTCATTCATCCAGACCACAGAATGTACCTCAGGTTCATTGTGGGAGGAAACCATTACCAGTACAGAGTACTGCCCTTTGGCCTGACCTCCGCCCCAAGGGTCTTTACAAAGTGCCTGGCGGTGGTGGTGGCCTACTTAAGGAATCAGGGTGTTTTTGTCTTCCCCTACCTGGACGACTGGCTCATCAGGGGTCAGACTTCCCAGGAGGCCCGGCAAGCCACCCTCAGAAATGTCTCCCTCCTTCAACACCTAGGTTTTGTCATCAACTTCGCAAAGTCCACTTTGCTCCCCTCCCAGAACCTAGGGTTCATAGGGGCAAGGTTGGACTCCCTGTAAGCAAAGGCTTACTTGCCAAGAGACCGGGCTCAAAGACGCATAGACTTAGCAAACCAGTTTCTGAGCAGGCCACAGGTCTCCGCCAGACTCTGTCTAAAGCTCCTTGGCCACATGGCATCGACAGTGCATGTGACCCCCAATGCCCGCCTCCACATGAGGCCTGCACAATGTTGTCTCCGCACTCAGTGGAAACAAGCCACAGGAAGCCTCACAGACAAAATGTGCGGGTGTCCAAACCATTCCTGGACTCCCTACAGTGGTGGCTACACCCCCCCCCCCAACTTATTACAGGGGGTGCCTTTTCAGGTGCCTGTTTCCACAGTGGTGTTGACGACCGATGCCTCCTTGCAGGGCTGGGGCGCACATTGCATGGACAGGTGCACCCAGGGCCTGTGGTCTCCATGGGAGGCCACACAGGAAATCAACCTTCTGGAACTCCGGGCTATTCGCTTAGCCCTCAAAATCTTTTCTCACACCTTGGCTCACCAGTCTGTTCTGGTACAGACGGACAATCAAGTGGCCATGTTCTATGTGAAGAAACAGGGAGGCACGGGGTCCAGGCTCCTGTGTCGAGAGGCACAGGCCCTTTGCTCTTTTGCTCTCAAACACAACATGTTTCTCAAGGCTGTTTATCTCCCTGGCCATGAAAACTTCCTGGCAGACAGTTGAGCAGGATTCTGCAACCCCATGAGTGGCAACTACACCCCTTGGTGGTTCAGAACATTTTCCTGAGATGGGGACTTCCATCCATAGATCTCTTTGCCAGTCCCCTGAACCGGCAGCTGCCCAGGTTCTGTTCCAGGCAACCGCACCCCCTGAGGTTAGCAGTGGATGCCTTCCTGATTTCTTGGTCCCAGGGCCTCCTGTATGCGTTTCCTCCCACGCCTCTGGTGGCCCGAACCTTGTTCAAGATCCTAAGGGACAAGGCCTTAGTACTTCTGATAGCTCCCAGGTGGCCGAGGCAGCCCTGGTTTCCACTTCTGCTTCAGCTAGCCGTGGAATCACCACTACCTCTGGGGTTGCAACCCAATCTTCTCTCTCAGGATCAGGGTTCCCTTCTGCACCCCAATCTCAAATCTCTCAATTTGATGGCCTGGAGGCTGCAAGGGTAGTGTTGGCTCCCTGGGGCCTACCCCGGGAAGTGGAAGAGGTGGTCTTGGCCTCTAGAAATCAATCCACCAGGAAAACGTATGCCCTGAAGTGGAGAAGGTTTTCCATGTGGTGTCAGCAGCGCAAGGAGGATCCTTTCGCTTGCACTGTACCAGTAGTGCTTCAGTATCTACTGCACTTGTCCAATCAAGGCCTTAAGTCCAATTCGGTTCGGGTCCACCTCTCTGCTCTAGCAGCTCACCACTCACTGGTGGAAGGACACTCTCTGTCTGTTCACCCCTTGGTGTCCAGTTTCTCAGAGGCTTGCTCTTGCTCAAGCCTCCTCGCCGTCCACCGGCCCCTGAGTGGGAGTTGAATGTGGTCTTGCAGTAACTGACTCGCCCACCTTTTGAGCCGATGGCTACCTGTCCTCTCCGCTTCCTTTCTTGGAAGGCTCTATTCCTTGTGGCCCTAACCTCGGCCAGACGAGTGAGTGAGCTTCAAGCCCTGGTCTGTGACAGGCCTTACACTCGCTTCTATAGGAACAGGGTAGTCCTTAGGACTCATCCTAAGTTCCTCCCAAAGGTTGTGGTGGTTCTTCCAACGTTCTTCCCTAGGCCCCATGCCAGCCGGGCTGAGACAGTCCTGCATACCCTGGACTGTAGGAGGGCCTTATCCTTCTACATTGAATGTACGCAGGGGCATAGGAGGGCTACTCAGCTCTTCGTATCTTTTGACCCTAATAACTTGGGGTTACCTGTCTTCAAGCGTACCTTGTCCATCTGGGTGGCTGACTGGGCTTACAAGGCAGCTGACCTTCCCTTGCAGGGTCGGGTCACGGCCCACCGTGTCAGGGCAATGGCTGCCTCAGTAGCTCATCTCCGCTCTGTACCGTTGGCAGACTTAGTAGGGCTGCAACTTGGTCCTCAAGCCAGACTTTTGCGGCCCATTACTGCCTGGAGAGGGAGTCCCGTAGGGACAGTGCTTTTGGTCAGACAGTGCTCCGGAATCTTCGAGGTTTAGGCAACTCCTACCCTCCAGCCCTCTGGTTGGGCTACCGGTGGGGGTATGTTTTCAGTGAAATCCTTTCTCTGATGCTGCGGCTAGAGGGAGCTCATTTTTTCAGCTCTGGGTCCCCGGTAGCCTGAAGCTGGGGAGTCCCATAAGTGAGGACTGACTTCCTGCTTGGTCCTGGAGAAAGAGTAGTTACTCACCTGTAACAGGTGTTCTCCAGGAGCAGCAGGAATCAGTCCTCACAACCCTCCCTCCTCCCCTGGGAGTTGCAGTTGTACATAGTTCATTTTTACATTTTTGTGTGCTGTCTTTTAGCTATGTCATTGGACTGAGCAAGATGGCACCTTTAGGCGGGAAGGGGACCGCGCATGCGTGCAGTATTGCCAAAGGCTTTCTTAGAAAGCTGGGGAAATGCTCCGCACGGGGGCTCCATCGGCGTTGATGTCACCCATAAGTGAGGACTGATTCCTGCTGCTCCTGGAGAACACCTGTTAAGGTGAGTAACTACTCTTTCCCCTCCCAGAACCTGGAGTTCATAGGAGCACAGTTAGACTCCTTGCACGCAAAAGCTTACTTGCCAGAAGATAGAGCAGGAGGGCTGATGGACTTGGCCAGCCGGTTTCTAGACAACCCACTAGTTTCTGCCAGACTTTGTTTAAGGCTCCTGGGCCACATGGCTTCAACAGTGCATGTGACCCCCAATGCCCGCCTGAATATGAGGCGTGCACAGTGGTGTCTCAGGACTCAGTGGAAGCAGGCTACAGGAAGCCTAAGAGACAAAGTAAGGGTGTCCAAACCCTTCCTGAACTCCCTGCAGTGGTGGCTACACCCCCCCCCAACCTTCTACAGGGGATTCCTTTTCAGGTATCTGTTTACACTGTGGTACTTAAAACCGATGCCTCCTTGTAGGGCTGGGGTGCACATTGTCTGGACAAGTGCACACAGGGCCTGTGGTCTCCATGGGAGGCCACGCAACAAATCAACCTGCTGGAACTCCGGGCGATACGCTTAGCCCTCAAAGCCTTCTCGCATACCCTGGCCCACCAGTCTGTCTTGGTACAGACAGACAACCAGGTGGCGATGTTCTATGTGAACAAACAAGGGGGCACGGGGTCCAGGCTCCTGTGTCAGGAGGCACAGGCCCTCTGCTCTTTTGCACTTCGGCACAATATGCTGCTCAGGGCAGTCTATCTTCCTGGCCACGAAAATTTCCTGGCAGACAGATTGAGCAGGGTTCTACAACCTCACGAATGGCAGCTGCATCCTTTGGTGGTTCAGAACATTTTCCTGAAATGGGGTCCTCCAACCATAGACCTCTTTGCCAGTCCCCTGAACCGGCAACTGCCCCAGTTCTGCTCCAAGCAACCGCATCTCACGAGATTCGCAGCGGATGCCTTCCTGATCTCATGGTCCAAGGGCCTTCTGTATGCGTTTCCTCCCAAGGCCCTTGTGGCCCGAACTTTGTTCAGGATTCTAAGGGACAGAGCCTCGGTCATATTGGTAGCCCCCAGATGGCCGAGGCAGCCCTGGTTCCCGCTTCTGTTACAGCTGGAGGTGGACACCCCACTCCCTCTGGGGTTGCAACCCGATCTTCTCTCTCAGGATCAGGTTTCCCTTCTGCACCCCAATCTCAAAACTCTCAATTTGATGGCCTGGAGGCTGCAAGGGTAGTGCTGGCTCCCTGGGGCCTGCCTCAGGAAGTTGAAGAGGTGGTCTTGGCCTCTAGGAAGCAATCCACCAGAAAGACCTATGCCCTGAAGTGGAAACGGTTCTCCTTATGGTGTGACCAACGCCAGGAGAACCCTTTCGCCTGTCCTTTGCCAGTGGTGCTTCAGTACCTGCTGCACTTGTCTAATCAGGGTCTTAAGTCCAATTCTGTTCGGGTACACCTTTCTGCTCTGGCAGCCCACCACTCACTGGTGGAAGGGCACTCTTTATTGGTTCACCCCTTGATGTCCCGCTTCCTCAGAGGCTTGCTCTTGCTAAAGCTTCCTCTCCGTCCACCAGCCCCTGAGTGGGAGTTGAACGTGTTCTTGCAGCAGCTTACTCGCCGTCCATTTGAACCGATGGCTACCTGTCCTCTCCGCTTCCTTTCTTGGAAGGCTCTTTTCCTAGTGGCACTGACCTCGGCCAGAGGAGTGAGTGAACTTCAAGCCCTGGTCTGTGACAGGCCATACACTCGTTTCTGTAGGAACAGGGTAGTCCTTAGGACTCATCCTAAGTTCCTCCCAAAGGTAGTCTCCTCTTTCCACCTCAATCAGGAGGTGGTTCTTCCAACATTCTTCCCTAGGCCCCATGCCAGCCGGGCTGAGGAAGTCCTGCATACCCTGGACTGTAGAAGGGCCTTGTCTTTCTACCTTGAGCGTACTAAGGGTCATAGAAGGGCTACTCAGCTCTTCGTCTCCTTTGACCCAAACAACTTAGGGTTGCCTGTTTCCAAGCGTACCTTGTCCATATGGGTAGCTGACTGTATCACCTGGGCTTACAAGGCGGCTGACCTTCCTTTGCAGGGTCGCGTCACGGCCCATCGTGTCAGGGCAATGGCTGCCTCAGTGGCTCATCTCCGCTCTGTGCCCTTGGTAGACATCTGCAGGGCTGCAACTTGGTCCTCAAGCCAGACTTTTGCGGCCCATTACTGCCTGGAGAGGGAGTCCCTTAGGGACAGTGCTTTTGGTCAGGCAGTACTCCGGAATCTCTTTGAGGTTTAGGCAACTCCTGCCCTCCAGCCCTCTTGTTGGGCTACCGGTGGAATCTCTTCTCAGTGAAATTTTTTCCCTGATGCTGAGGCTTCACAGAGGGAGCTCTATTTTTCAGCCGGGGTTCCTGGTAGCCCAGAGCTAGGGAGTCACCTATATGTGAGGACTGACTTCCTACTTGGTCCTGGAGAAAGAGTAGTTACTCACCTGTAACAGGTGTTCTCCAGGAGCAGCAGGAATCAGTCCTCACAACCCTCCCTCCTCCCCTTGGAGTTGCAGTTGTATACAGTTCTTTTTCTGGTTTTTGTGCTGTCTTTTAGGTATGTCATCTGACTGAGCAAGATGGCACCTTTGGGCGGGAAGGGGACCGCGCATGCATGGGTGTATTCCCTAAGGCTTTCTTAGAAAGCTGGGGAAATGCTGCACATGGGGGCTCCATCGACGTCAATGTCACCCATATGTGAGGACTGATTCCTGCTGCTCCTGGAGAACACCTGTTACAGGTGAGTAACTACTCTTTGTTGTTGTTAAGTGCCTTCGAGTCAGTTCCTACTCATGGTGACCATCTGGATAGTTGTCCTAAACTATGTTCGGTCTTCAGCCAAGCGGCTAACTGTTGATAGATTGGCATCCATAGCTGCTGTTATTATATCGATCCATCGCATTGTTGGCCTTCTTCCTGTGCACTGACCTTCAACCTTGCCACGTATGTCTTTCCCTAATGATCTTTCTCTTCACATGTGCCCAAAGTATGAAAGTCAAAGCCTGTCATCTGAGCGTTGTGGTACCGCAGAGCCTATTCATGGAGAAAAAAGGGTTTTAAATCCTGAAAAAAGATTTTATCATCAGCTGCAATATTATGAGGAGCCCAATAGAGGGAGCAGGAGTGACCTTCCAAGGCCCAGAGAACTGCACCTCAGAGCTGATGAGGTAATGCAACCTAACAGCCAATGGAGAAAAGGGGGAGTTCCCCTGAAGAAAGGCTGGGAGCTTGAAAAGGAGGAACTAGGACAAGTTAGAGGCAGACCAGGGAGAGAGAGACCAAGGAGAGGCATACCAAGGAAGGCCTACCAAAAGGAGGCATATCAAGAAGAGGCTTATCAAGGAAAAGCAGACCACGGAGAGTCACACCACAGAGAGCTTCTGGAAAGGAACCAAGAAGGAGAGCACCATAAGGAGTGTCCAGAGCACCAGAGAGGAAGGAGTTCCTGGCAGGAGGGCATAGTGAATCCGAGGCCACAGAGTTCCAGGAGTCCTTGGTTGAGAGGTACTGGAAAGAAAGGCACAAGGGGAGAAATAAACCCCAGAGTTTGGTGTGAAGAACCGGCAGCAGTAAATGCAAGACACAGTGAGCATTATCTGAGCAAGGATGAAGTCTTTGCTGCAAATGGTAACATTCCTTATTCAAATGGTAAAAGGTGTGAATGTGAGAGAGTGGTGACTCCGCATGAAGGCCAGCTGGAGTGTGAAAAGCCTACTGCTCAAGACAGGCTGAACTACAGCGGGACCAGGCCGTGGGACTCAACTAAACAAGGTAAAATACCTTTTTATTCTGATAAGCAAAATAAGTTAAGAAGACAGGAAACACAAGATACTGGAGTATATCCTCCCTATCAAACTGTTTGTGAAACAGGGCACAAGCCCTTGGTAAAAAGACTGTATAACATAAGGCAGCCTGCAAGGGGAAGTAACTGCCATAACAAACACTCACATGGGCGCGGCCCTGACTTGAATGCTGAACATTGGAAGCTAGTAAATGTGTTATATGAGAAACCTCAGTACGCTCCTCAAGAGTTTACTGACACTGATTCACAGCTGTCTGATACTCAGCCCATGCAGGTGGAATTCAACGAAGACCCACCTGAAACCCCGATGGACTGTAGCTACTGTCAGGCAGGTAGCCTAAAGTCTGTGCATGAAACATAAAACAGTGAACAGTAGCGAATGCCTGTAAAGTTTGTTTATGCCGAGTACTGTGAAGCAACAGTTAAACAAAGCAAGTGTGAATATATTTTCTTTTTGTTGCCTGAAGCAAGGTTTCTTTCAGTTTGTTGAAGTAGTCTCCCATAACTTGAACCATTGTGCTTAAAGGGAAATAAAGCCTTATTTTCCCTACATTCTGGCTAGTGTGTTCTCTTGGACTTTGGCCCCCGGTAGGTCCTGGGAACATTACCAAGACCTCTTACGGAAGGACCAAATTCAAAATATAAAAAAACTCTCATGTCCATCTGACCTGCCCATACCAACCTTGGCCTCTGGGGCGGCAGCATGACAGCGTCTAAAGAAAGCTTAGGTTTGATCTCTTCTAGTACCGACTTGTTTGTTCTTCGAGCAGTTCATGATATACACAGTATTGTTCATCAGCACGATAATTTGAAGGCATCCATTTTTTCCTGTCAATCTTTTATCTCCAGGAACATGCAGGAATGTAGTCTTCACATATGGGTGACGTCAGCACCGACAGAGCCCATGTGGCAACACACCCCAGGATCCAATAGTAAATCCTTTGGGAGCACTCTACTGCACCTGCGTGTCTGCCTTCCTAACTAAGAGGAAGAGAAAAAATAAACCAACCCTACAACTCCTAGTGGAGGAGGGCACTTGTGAAGACTGATTCCTGCTGTTCCCAGAGATCACCTGTTACAGGTGAGTAACTACGCTGTACTGTCCAACCTTCGCATTCATATGACGTCATCGAAAATAACATGGTTTGGACTAGTCAAATCTTTGTGTGGAGAGATATATCTCTGCTCTTGAGAATCTTGTCTAGATCCTTCATAACTATTCTGCCAAGAGCAATGTGTCATCAGATTTCTTGACTGCTTGTCATTTCTTTATTGATTATTGATCCAGGTTAAAGTTGTCCACTATTCCTAGTTCTTCTCCATTGATGAACTTATTGATTTTGCCAGTTGTCTTCAAATTAAGGTGCAGGCTCATTTTAAGACTGTTTCTTGATCTTGAGAAGCAGATGTTCTCCAGGAACAAGCAGGAAGTCATTCCTCACATATGGGTGACATCGGCGCCGATGGAGCCCGTGTAGAAGCATGTCCCCAGCTTTCAAAGAAAGCCTTTGAAATGTGCTACTGCGCATGCATGGTCCCCTTCCCGCCCAACGGTGCCATCTTGCTCAGTCTCCTTTTTTCCATGGAGCCCAGTGGATGTGAATCCTGTTCCCCTGGGAAAATTTCGGTTATCTTCTTAAAAGTTGAGTTTTCCTGGTTAGCAACTGGTTCCTCTTCCCGCCTCGAGCCGGCGTCTCTCTGACGACGTTCTCGGCTCCTTTTTTCATCGAGGTTCCCTCGACCGGCGTTCATGCCTTTTTTGCATGGGGATCGTTGACCCCGTCTGGGTTGCCATCCACTATGTCTCCCATTGGGTTCAAAAAATGGGACTGCTGCAATCAAACCATGTCAGTAACAGACATCCATGACTGCTGCTTATGCTGCCTGGGCCCGGACCCTGACAACACCTCCTGCGACCTCTGCCAGGCCATGACACCTAAAACTAACAGAAAAAGGTTGAAGTTGCAGGAGAAATTGCTCCCCAGGTCAGACTCGACCCCGGCCTCTCCAGCACCGAGCTCTAAGCCCAGCCTGAGAGTCCTTGGAGTCCCACAGCGGCGACTCCTCCAAGAAGACCTTGGATTCAGAGAAAAAGAAGAAGGCGGCCTCGAAGTCCACCGAGGTTGCACCAGAGAAACCTGGTAAAATCATCCGGAGGGACTCGGGCGACTCCAAGAAGCGTCCTACCAAGGTTCTCAAGAAGGATTCCTCAGCTGGCGGAGACCATGTGAGATTCCTCGAGGCCATAGTTCTTGTTGAGGACACACTCGCAAGAGTGCCGGTGCCGGGCCCGAGATCCTCATTGCCCACGCCGAAGGCTGTGGAGCCTTCTGGCCTAGAAACCAGAATGGCGGACTTGGAGCAGAACATCACTGCTATCCTGGCCCTGCAGCAGGCATCCACCTCATCTGCCCTGGTGACCAGACCCTCGACTGCGAGAGAGTCCGTGGTCATTGAGCTGAGCTCCGAGCGCCACCGGTCTCAGGCAAGTCCTCGGTGCCGGTCGAGGTCCCGATCCCATTCTTCGAGCATCCGGTTCTCGCCGGCCAGTGTCTGTGACTTGGAACCCAGGTCCTCGACAGGCCGCCGACCCTTCGACGCCAGTCTATGGTTAGGAGCCGCAGGGCCTTAGACTCATCGTCATTGCTAGACTCCAAGTGGGAAACGGACAACGAGGCCTCTCCAGAGACCAAGCAGCACCAAGACATTCCCTTGGACCCTTCACCCCTGGCACCCCGGTACCACTCTCCTCCCAAGGAGGTGGCCTTCCATGACTTTGTCAGGGACATGGAAACACAAAAAGCAAAGGCCAATCAAGGTCATGGGTGCTAAACTTTATTTGACAAACAACCCCTACGCGTTTCGGCGTGTAGCTTTCATCAGGGGGTACGCATCTAAAAACAAATAACATCAGACCACTTAATAACTATAAACATGAAGATATACAGCATAAACAAATAAATATGCATAAAAACGCATAAAAACAATTAATATGCATAAAAACAATTAATATACACAAAAACAGTTGTATATCAAACAGATAATGTATAGATATTAAATTGTTGTCAATAAGTTAAAAACAAACAAAAAACTAAAATATATAATAAAATTATATCATGGCAAAAGTGATCAAAAAACATAAAAATAAAATCGAAACAAATGACACCTTGAGTCAGACAGAGAGGGTACTTACATATTGTACCGTGTAAAATTCAGTGGTCTTAAAAAAGATCTTTCTCAAAAGTATTCCAAGGCTAAGAAAAAGAATTTAAAAAAGTATTTAGAACATTTAAAATACGGAGGACACGCAGAGCCAGAGCAGAGAGGAGCAAATCAAATCCATATACTTAGAGAAAGGAGGGAAAATGCCTAGAACTAAATGATATATGAAAACCCTGAGTGGGTACCAGTATGCGCATAGGGTGGTAAAATTTGAATTGGCACCTAGCATGAAAGCGAGAATTAAATAAATAAAAGGGATCCATCTAAAAACCAAGGTAATACTCAAGTGTCAGAGTACTTAAAATATTGTTAGGTTGATTGGATGAATAAATAAATAAATAGGAGAAATCGATCTAGAAACTATGTGTATCAACCAAAATAATACACAAGTGTCAGAGTGCTTACACGGGACACCATTGTCTATAAAACAGAGGAGGGCTCAAAATGCTATAAGGTTGATTAAATAAATAAATAGAGGAAATCCATCTAAAGACTGTGTGTATCGACCAAAGTGTTGCTCAAATGTCTTAGAGCACTTTAAACGCATGCACGAAGCAGCATCCCATCATCTAAAAAGTGGAGGAGATCTCACAATGCTATGAGGCATAAAGACGAGACAAAGTAAAAGAAGATATGAATAGTAAACCGACGCATTTAAAAACATACACTCAAAACAGTGCGGAGACCATAACAGAACGTCAGAAGCTCAAACTGTCAGAATCCTATAAACTACCGACAGATCAAATGGCTATGAAAGCCGAACAACTATCAGGCATTTACAAAACCCGATGAATGGGAAATCATTGATCAACATAGAGTCTAAACAGCGTGATTTCCAAACAATAAATAAGTTATTTCAAAACCGAACAATTATCAGGCATATACAAGACCCAATCACTGGGAAATCACTAGTCAGCATAAAGTCCAAGCGTTGGATAAGTCAATTCAATCTACTAAAGCAGCAGGGGAACTCATAGCTCTACCGTGAATAACGTGATGAAACAGAGCAACTGTCAAAAGTTTGAGAGTAATCTTCTACAAATGCAAACATTATAAAGTCTGGATCCCTGGACAAGTAATAATAAAAGCTTTCTAAAACAAAAAAAAGTTCTTGAGAAATACCCAGTGAATCATAGCAGTCCACTTCGCAACAAACGTTGTTAACCCTATTGAAAGAGAATGTGTGTGAGCCTCTCAAAATAAGTAAGTGAGCTTTCGCGCCAAACGATAGTTGATTGACAGGTCAATGCGCATGACAATTTGGAAATAAAAAACAGAGCAGAGGTAGACTGCACAGATAATAGACTTCAGAGATAATAAAACCTGAACCAAAAAATATATATATAACCTGAACCAGGAATTGTATTGCAGCAATGTATATAAATTAACCCTAAAACTTATAACTCAACATAGAGAATGTATAATATAAGCATAGTGGAATGTGAACATGAGCCAAGGCCATAAAAACACAAATAAGTCAATTCCTTAGTTTAAACCTGATGGCATGACCAGCAATATTGCAATGAAGATTACTAAGTGGCCCTAAGATTGGAGCTATGAAAAATATTAAGAACATAACATGGACCCTGGCTTCCCAGTGGTCTCAGGCATCAGGTCGCCTGGGAGACAGAATAATGGTCTCTACACGCCTAATCTCGTCTATCCAGTGGTGGCAATCCACAGAAAACATCTAGTAGGGTCACCTTTTCAGATGCCAGCACATCAATGTACCCTGACGACGGATGCATCCAAATTGGGCTGGGGAGCTCATCTGGACAACGTCTCCACTCAGGGACTTTGGTTTCATCAGGAGTCACAATTCCACATAAATCTGCTGGAACTCAGAGCCATCCACAATGCTCTCAAAGTGTTCCAGGACCATCTTCGCTTCCGTACAGTTCTAGTCCAGACAGACAATCAAGTAGCCATGTTCTACTTGGACAAGCAGGGTGGCACAGGCTCTTTGACCCTTTGCAGCGAAGCCCTGTACCTGTGCTCTTTTTCCATACAGCATCATATTCACCTATTTGCGGTGTATCTTATAGGCAAACAGAATGTCTTGGCGGACAAACTGAGTCGAGTCCTGCTACCCCACGAGTGGTCTCTCCATGCAGACAAGGTCGCTCACATTTTCAGATCTGGGGAACTCCAGATATAGACCTGTTTGCAAGTCCTCAGAATACCAAGCTTCCCCGCTTCTGCTCCAGGACACCTGCACAGAACAACCAGCAGGTAGATGCCTTTCACCTTCACTGGGGTCAAAGCTTCCTATATGCCTTCCCTCCCATTCCCCTCATTCCCAAAACTCTTTTCAAACTCCAGAGAGACAGGGGCTGCGTGATACTTATAGCCCCATGTTGGCCACGACAACCGTGGTATCCTCTCTTCTACGTCTGTCTCAAGATTAGTTGGTAGATTTGGGGTCTGCTCCAGATCTCCTCTCGCAGGAGGACAGGACGCTACTGCATCCCAATCCGCAGTCTCAACATCTTACAGCATGGCTGCTGAAAGCATAGCCTTCCAGGACATCAACCTCTCTCAACAGGTAAAGATATCCTTTTAGCTTCTAGGAAGCCTTCCACCAGAAGCTCCTACGTCTTCAAGTGGAGTAGATTCTCTCTCTGGTGTTCTGAAAGCGATCTTAACCCCTTTTCAGCTCCAGTGGATGCATTACTTGAATATCTTCTCCACCTGTCTTCTTCTGAACTCAAAACCAATTTGGTAAGAGTACACCTAAGTGCAATTGCGGCCTCTCACATACCCTTCGATGGTCAGCCTATCTCTTCTCAGCCGCTTATCGCACGCTTCATGAGGGGATTTCTATTAAATAAACCTCCCATTAAGCCCCCTCCAGTGGCATGGGATCTTAATGTTGCTTTAGGACAGCTTCTCAGGCCGCCCTTTGAACCACTAGCCGCTACTTCTCTGAACTTTCTCACCTCGAAGGTCACCTTTCTTATTGCCCTCACTTTAGCAAGACGCATTAGTGAGCTCTAAGCTTTGGTGGCTGACCCTCCTTATACACAATTCCACCATGATAAGTTAGTCCTTAAGACTCATCCCCACTTATGCCAAATGTGGTCTCGCCCTTCCATTTAAATCAGTTGGTTTAACTCCCTGTCTTTTTCCCTAGACTTCATTCCTCTAGGGCAGAAGCAACCCTTCACACTCTGGATTGCAAAGTGCTTTGACATTTTATCTCCAGAGAACTCGAGAGCACAGAAAGGCTTCCCAACTTTTCACCGCCTTTGACTCGAGTCACCTGGGATTGCCAGAATTCAAGCGAACTCTCTCCAGATGGACAGCGGATTGCATCTCCTTTGCTTATGAAAGTGTAGGACTGACTCTCGAGGGTCATGTCACTGCACATAATGTTCGGTCCATGGCTACCTCTATGGCAATCCTACGCTCTGTAGCGATTGATGAGATATGCAAAGCAGCAACCTGGTTTTCTGTCCACACTTTTGCTGCTCACTATTGCCTAGACAAGGACTCCCGCTGGGATGACTTGTTTGGCCAAGTTGTTCTCCAGCATCTCTTTCAGACTTAGATCAACTCCTACCCTCCATCCCAGGTTTCAATACCAGACATCTTTGGAGGATGTATGACCTACTTATTTATGGCTATGATCCACAGCTCTCTCTGAGGTCATCTGTCTGGCATCTCCAAGCTTAGAGTCCCATATGTGAAGACCACATTTCTGCTTGTTCCTGGAGATAGCATAGTTACTCACCTGTAACAGGTAATCTCCGGGAACAGCAGGAATTTAGTCTTCATAACCCACCCTCCCCTACTAGGAGTTGTACTTTTCCTCTTCTTCTGCTTCTCTCCTTTTATCTCAGCTACAAACTCAACTGAGGAGAGCTGCGAAGGCAGCTACGCAGGTGCAGTGGGATGCTCCCAAAGGCTTTCCTATTGGACGGTGAGGAGCGTTCCCGCATGTGCTCCGTCGGGACCGACATCACCCCATATGTGAAGACTAAATTCCTGCTGTTCCCGGAGATCACCTGTTACAGGTGTGTAACTACGCTTTCTCCACCACAGGATTAATGGCTTCAAACCTAACATCTTGTTACTACCACAGGACCTAACCATCCTCCTCATGGGACTCTGTCTCACCCTCCTTGGCCTAACCACACTAATTCTGACTGGGAATTCAGTACACCTACACAAATACAGATCCATCCCCATAATACATAATCCGAGACAGCTAAAATTCAGCAACCATTGGAACCTTACACACCTAGAGGCAGGAAACAGGGATTTCTCATCAAAATCAAACCCAGCAGCCCCACAGCCCCAGCATCAGGCCATTTCAAGCAACCACACAGCAACACGACGCTAAACTGTGCCCTTGTCAACATGCACTCGGCCCGCAACAAAATACCAACTTTAATAGACTATATCGTCGACCATAAGGTTGACATCATGTGCATAACAGAAACATGGTTCTCAGATGCAGACAGCGTCTTAGTAAATCAACTAAACACCACCACACACACCATCCACAACTGCCGTAGAACAATCTACAAATGAGAACTATGCATACTAACCAGCCAACTGACTCAAGTTCAATACCATCAGTCTCCTCCACACACAATAATTGATATTCTTACAATCTCAAATAAGCACCTAACAATCTGCCTAACATACAGAGTCCCACTTAACAAAACTGAAGAATTATCAGCTCTACTTGGAGACATCAATTTTTCTCCAGGACCAAGCAGGAAGTCAGTTGGGTGACGTCGGCGTCGACGGAACCCCCATGTGGAGCATTTCCACAGCTTTCAAAGAAAGCCTTTGGGAATGCAGGCACGCATGTGCGGTCCCCTTCCTGCCCAAAGGTGCCATCTTGTTGTCCTTTTTTCCGCGGAGCCCTACAGACGCCTGTCCTTGTCACCCGTGAAAAAAAGTTGATTTTTCTGCGTTGGATCGAGTTTTTTCTTCGGTTCGACGTCGGTTCCTTTCCCGCCTGGACTCGTTACACCGGTGCCGAGCCCGGATCTCTTTTTTTGTTTTTTGTCTTTAGAGACTGCATTCGCACCATTTTTCTTTTCCCTGGCAGCCCAATTTTTTGATCTTGCAGGGGCCCTTTTTCCCCCAATGGCTGACAGTGGCTTTAAGAAGTGTGATAGGTGCAAGAAACTGATGTCTCTCACCGACACACACGACTGCTGCCTCCGGTGCCTGGGGCCAGACCATGATTCTACGGTCTGTAGCCCCTGTGGCAAAATGTCTTCCAAGGCATTATGGAGCCGTCAGCACCAGCGTGAGAGGATCTTCTCCGAATCTGCCTCTGGACGGGTCCGGACTTCGTCAGAGGCCTCGACGTCTCGGGAGTCTGACCCCAAGCATCGTCGGGGCTCCTCTGAAATGGAGTCCCCCTCGAGGGAGCATCGAAGGAAGAAGAAACCCGCGAGGGCGGCATCGGTGGACGCTCTTGGCTCCTCGAGGGCCAGGTCGCATAGCCCCGATCGCCATCCCGGGTCTTCGGAGTCGGAGAGGCCTGCAAAGCATCCTCGTGTAGAGTCGGAGGCCCCGAGTTACGTGAGTACTGTAGTCCTCGTGGACTCTCCTCCGGGTGAGCCGACGTCGGGTCCGACGCCGTCGGGGCCCGAGTCGAAGGCTGCTGGGTCTCCTGAGCTCGGACTCAGGTTGACGGCCTTGGAGAGCAGATTGTCTGCCTTCATGGAGCAGCAGCGGGTGCTGATCGCCGGTCTCACCGGCGCATCTGCCCCAACCACTGGGACATCGACATCCAAGTCGACCCCGGAGGCCGAGCCGATCCTCGAGACCATGCGAACTCGAGTCGATCCTCGGCCGAGGTCACCCTCGGCCTCCCGTTCGGGACTGAGGTCGTCGACGCCAGTTTCCTCAGCGTCGGGGCGGATGGCGTCGGTGCCCACTCACTCGGAGCCGCTCAATTCCTCCTCGGAGGAATCGGCGTGGGAAACGGAGAATGAGGAGTCCCCTGACATCTTCCGGACTCGGTGCGTCCCTTCGGACTCACCGGGATCTGAGCCTCGGACAAGGTCCCCCCCCCGGAGGATACCAGGTTCTTGGATTTCGTAAGGGACATGGCCAAAGCACTGGCATTCCCTGCGGACCCCGAGGAGGAGCCGAGGAGCTCGAGGCTCTGCAGTATGACTCTCCTCCCAAGGAGGCCTTTACTGTCCCGGTTCCTCCGATGCTGGAGCGGTTGCTCTTCCGCATGGGGGAGGCGCCGGCCTCGATGCCGGCTCTAAGCAAGCGGGTCGATTCCATCTATCGAGTCCGCAAAAGCCCCGGGTTTCGAAAGACACAGCTACCGCACCACTCCATGGTTGTGGAATCGGCCATGCATCGCCTGAAGAGTCAGAAGATGCACTCCTCGGTGCCTCCCGTCAGGGAAGCTTGGAACCTGGATGCCCTCGGTAGGAAGTGCTTCCAGGGCTCTATGCTTGCTTGCCGTATCCAGACCTACCAGCTGTACATGGGCATGTACCTTCAAGACCTGGCAAAGGAGATTGCCAGGTTCTCTGCTTTTCTGTCCAAGGAACCTTTGCAGAGGTTCAAGGCCTTGTCTTCTGGTATTTGAGAGTGCTCGGTTTATATCTCGAGCAGCCTACGATGGATTTGAGGCTTCGGCCCGGGTAGCAGGGGCCGGCATCGGTGCACGCCGCCAGGCCTGGCTACAATTCTCAGACCTCGAGCCATGGGTACAGGACAAGTTGGTCGATGTCCCTTGCCGAGGTGAAAACCTCTTTGGCAAGCCCATGACCAAAAAGGCTGCAGAACGCGAGACCGAGACTCTTACCCAGACAAGGCTGTCCAGGAAAACCTCTGCCCCTTCTCAGAAGAAGGGCTCGGGGAAAAAGACCTTTCACCCGAGGAAGACCACTGCCTACAAAACCTACCCTCACCTCCAGGCCTCAAGGGGCAGGGTCATGGGCCCCGTAGGCAGAAGGCTCCCAAGTCTCCTACTCCGGCTCCTGCTCAGCAGGGAGGGGGTTTTTGACTATGCCAGCATAGCCTCTCCTCCTCTCCAGGGCACAGGAGGTCGGCTGACCCTGTACGCAGACAGGTGGCCAGCCATCACAGGGGATACTTGGGTGTTAAGCATCATCGAAAGGGGCTATCTGCTCCACTTCACCCAGATACCCCCCTCCTACTTTCCAGGGGAGCCTCCAAGACCCCCTCTGCACAGAAACTTACTCCTTCAGGAGTTGGAAGGTCTACTACGAGACCAGGCAGTGAAACCGGTGTCTCACCACCTGGAAGGGCAAGGCTTCTACTCGAGATACTTCCTGGTACCAAAAAGAACAAGAGGCCTCAGACCCATCCTCGACCTGAGAAATCTGAACAGGTTTCTGGAGAGGGAAAAGTTCAAGATGCTTACCCTTGGAATCTTACTGCCCTACCTCCAGCAGGGAGATTGGCTATGCTCCTTAGACCTGAAGGATGCTTATACTCACATCCTCATCCATCCAAGTCACAGACAATTCCTCAGATTTGTGGTGGGAGGAAAGCACTTCCAGTACAGAGTGCTTCCTTTTGGCCTCACCTCCGCCCCCAGGGTTTTTACAAAATGCCTGGCGGTGGTTGCAGCCTACCTCAGGAACCAGGGGATCTTTGTGTTCCCTTACCTGGACAACTGGCTTATCAGGGGCCAGTCTCCACAAGAGGCCAGGCAGGCCACCTTCAGAACCATATCCCTGTTTCAGCACCTGGGGTTCGTCATAAACTTCCCCAACTCCACTTTAGTCCCCTCACAGGATGTGGAGTTCATAGGGGCAAGATTGGATACCATCCATGCAAAGGCCTATTTGCTTGTGGACAGAGCTCACCGGCTAAGGTTGGCCGGCCAGTTTCGGGCAAACTCTCTGGTCTCGGCCAGACACTTCCTCTGGCTCTTAGGTCACATGGCTTCCACAGTGCATGCCACCCCACATGCCCGGCTGCACATGAGGCCGGCTCAGTGGCACCTCAGGGCACAGTGGCTGCAGGCCACAGGGAAATTGTCAGACAGAATAAAGGTGTCCAAACTCTTGGTGGACTCCTTATGCTGGTGGAGGCATCTCCCAAATCTGGTCAGGGGTGTTCCTTTTCAGGCCTCCCCACACACTCAGGTACTGACAACCAATGCTTCCCTGCAGGGCTGGGGGGCACACTGCCAGGGGGCCTGCACCCAAGGCCTGTGGTCTCCGTGGGAGGCCACCCAGCAGATCAACCTGTTGGAATTGAGGGCCATTCGACTAGCCTTACAGACTTTCTCTCAGATCCTGTCTCACCAGTCTGTCCTAGTTCAGACGGACAACCAGGTGGCTATGTTCTACGTCAACAAGCAGGGAGGCACAGGATCCAGACTTCTGTGCCTGGAAGCGCAAGCGCTCTGCTCCTGGGCTGTCAATCAGGGCATGACTTTCAGGGCGGTCTACCTCCCAGACCAGGAAAACTACCTGGCGGACAGGCTAAGCAGACTCCTGCAGCCTCACGAGTGGCGGTTGGATCCTCTGGTAGTTCAACAGATCTTTCTGAAGTGGGGACTTTCGTCCATGGATCTTTTTGCCAGTCCGCTGAACAGGCAACTACCCAAGTTCTGTTCCAGGCAACCACATCCCTTGAGAACAGCGCCAGATGCATTCCTGATCCCCTGGTCAGAGAGCCTGCTGTATGCCTTTCCTCCCACACCTCTGGGGGCCCGGACTCTATTCAAAATCCAGCAGGACCGAGCCACGGTGATCCTGATAGCCCCCAAGTGGCCCAGGCAGCCGTGGTTCCCTCTTCTTCTGCAGCTGGCAGTGGATACTCCACTTCCTCTGGGGTTGCAACCCGACCTTCTGACTCAGGATCAGGGGTCCCTCTTGCATCCCAACCTCAAATCCCTCAATTTGATGGCCTGGCTGCTGAAAGGCTAGTCCTTGCTCCCTTGCTCCTATCAAGGGAGGTTGAAGAGGTGGTGTTGGCCTCCAGGAAGCATTTCACTAGGAAGGCCTATGCTCTGAAGTGGCGTAGGTTCTCTACTTGGTGTTCTCAATAGCAAGAGGACCCCTTCTCCTGCTCGGTCCAGGTGGTGCTACAATACCTGCTCCACCTTTCCAACCTAGGACTTCAGTCCAACTCTGTCCGGGTTCACCTCAGTGCCCTCTCTGCTCACCACTCGCCGGTGGATGGACAATCTCTCTCCGGCCACCCTCTGGTGTCTCGCTTTCTCAGAGGCCTGCTTCTGCTTAAACCTCCTATTCGTCCACCGGCCACTGAGTGGGATCTCAATGTGGTCTTGCAGCAACTGACTCGCCCACCTTTTGAGCCGATGACAACCTGCCATTTACATTTCCTTTCCTGGAAGGTGTTGTTCCTTGTGGCACTCACATCGGCTAGGCGGGTGAGTGAGCTTCAGGCCCTGGTCTCGGATAGGCCATATACCAGGTTCTATAGGAACAGGGTAGTCTTGCGGACTCATCCTAAGTTCCTTCCAAAGGTAGTGTCCTCCTTCCACCTCAACCAGGAGGTGGTACTTCCGACGTTCTTTCCCAGGCCGCATGCCAGTAAGGCCGAAACTGTCTTGCATACCCTGGATTGTAGAAGGGCGCTGTCCTTTTACCTAGAACGTACCATAGAAGGGCTTCTCAGCTCTTCATTTCCTTTGACCCTAATAAATTGGGTTTCCTGTCACTAAGCGTACGTTGTCCATTTGGGTGGCAGACTGTATCGCCTGGGCATACAGGGCAGCCGGCCTCTCCCTTGAGGGTCGGGTCACGGCCCACCGGGTCAGGGCGAAGGCCGCATCAATAGCTCACTTCCATTCTGTTCCGTTGGCAGACATATGCCGGGCCGCTACTTGGTCTTCAAGCCAGACCTTTGCGGACCACTACTGCCTCGAGAGGGAGTCCCGTAGGGACAGTGCTTTCGGGCAAGCGGTACTCCGTATCGTAAATCTCTTTGAGGTTTAGGCAATTCCTACCCTCCGGCCCTGGTGTTGGGCTACCGTTCAGGTGTGGTCTCAGAGAAGATTCTCTCACTGTGGCTGAGGCTTGTGATAAGGAAGCTTATCATAGCTCAGGAAGGAGCTATAGTAAAGGTGAAGTGACTCTGAACAAGCAACTTGTCAGTTCTGGTAGAAATAAGAAAACAGAATTTTCCCATAAAAGACTACCAGTCCCAGAATGCACCAGGTTTCCAACAGCCATTAGAGGAGCTGAAGTGGGGAAACATGTGTTCAATCAGGAGGGCTATGAGGTAATCACCAAGCACTCATCTCAAAGGGCAGGGCCTGATTCAGCACAGCTGCGCTGTGCTAAGGTGGAGCACTCATCTAAGCAGAATAAAGGTAGAGTTTATTCTACAGAGAATTATCCTCAGTTTCATCTGGGAGATCCTCATCCTCAGAATCAGCTTGGAGATCCTCGTCTTCGAGATCCTCAGCTTGGACATCTTCATCTGGAGGATCATCAGAAGCAGAAGCCAGAGCGGACGGACAGAGAGGGCAAGAAACCCTTTGGGAGAAAGAAGAGAAAAGCATTTTGGGAGGTCTAGAGGAGTCCAGAGCAGTACGTATACTGGGAGACATTCAAAAGGCCAGCATACACCATTGGACTGGGGAAAACCAGAGGAGTGGTGCTGCAGGGCTAGGAATCTCCAGACGGTAACCTGTGAGGGAGACGGCTGCATGTGGAAGGGACCCTAAGACCCGTGCCAGAAGGTATGTGAAGAGAGATCCAGTGTCCAGGGATCTGGATTGGAAGGCTGGACATAAGAACTGGACTACATACTGGCCAGGCTATTTAGAGAGGAACTCTAACAGCAATGGAAGCTCAGGTATGAACACTGATCTATGCCCTAGCTATAAACCTTGAAAGACAGCAGGGAAACAAGTATTCTCCTAAAAGTGCTCCATTGAGGAAATTCCTCTGTGCCAATCCATGATATTGAAACCCATGATTGTTGAAGAAGGGGGAGCGGTCTTAGATACAGGCTGTGAATATATGGATTGTTCTCTGTCTAAAACTCCTTTGGTAATTTTCTGTTACAAAGTACAACAACCATCACAAAGAAATACAAACTTGTTCTTTAATCTACTCAGAAAAGCTCCTGAAGTAGGATTTCAGCCACGCAGTAGAAAGGCAAGCCAGCTAAGGAGTTTCAGCTGGGTAACTGCTAGCAAATTGAGCCTTACCTAATTGCTTGTGAGCTCTGAGGGAATCACTTCTGAATCTATGTGTGAAGATATAAGAAGTTAACCTGAAAAGAACAGTTTTTCCCTTCTTTGTGGGTTTTGCTTGTTGTTTGAAACACTGCTAAGAAAATATTAGCTAAAGCCTACAGAAAAGACCAGTTTGTTACCAACCAGGTCTTTATTCTTTTGATTTGATTGCCTGACAAGTTCAACTGTTGTTTTCCTGATTTTGTTTTTCTAAGTTTAACACTGAAAGCAAGTATCCTGTTTTATGTGCTACCAAGCATATCTGTGTTGGGAGAAATAACCCCATAAATAAATATCTTATTGCTTTACACTCAAGCACAACTAATTATTGTGAACAGCTGTGTCTGGTGTGAATGGACTGCATTTCCCACAATCCCTTGCAAATCATATTGATATATGCACTTGCCAAGA